>JBBPBX010003843.1:15008-29431 GCA_038048925.1 Garcialebias charrua | reverse complement strand
GTTCTTGTCGTTCGTTGTAAAGAACCGTTCAAAAGAACCTGCTCGTTCTCTTGTTCACACAGTTCTTCACTGGTTCATCTCAACTTGACCCCACGTTCATCATGTCGCATGTCAGGAACGGGATTCCCCAAACCAACTTCAACTTCGCATCAATAAAAGGGATTGGAATACGAGTTTTGCTAATAAATTATTTTTAAAATCTGGAGTCTGTTTTGTTTCCCTCCAGAAAAACAGGATCCAGTTGCTGGGATCAACTCCTACAACACGTTGTTCCTTTATGCTGCTCAGTGCACACCGCGTCGTGCGTAAATCATCTGGAACTCCTGTCCAGTTTTAAGACGCACGGGCTTCTCAACAGGCTCCCGTCATCAACTTACCTGTTCTTCAAACGAGCTTTCAGGAAGTTTCTTCCAAACGGAGCCATGGCTTGGAAACACGGACAAACTGAAAGCTCCCGTCACAGTCCGGGCATGGCAGGACGCGTGGCTGGAAATGTTCAGGGAACTAAAACTGGAGGAAAAAGTTTCCAAACGCGTCCCGGATGCAACTCTTTGTCCGCCCCCAGCAAAAACAGAGGGAGGTGTATCCTGAGAAACCCTGGTCCAAGTCTGCCCCCTTTCACCTGCTGCAGCTCCCGCAGAGGAAGAACCAGCAGCACCACAACATCATAATAATTTAATAATGCCGGTGTTACACAAACTAAACAGGGTAAAATTAAAACCAGACATTAAAGCTTCAGTATGTAGCTTTTTTTATAAACATATTTCTTCACTTGTCACTACCTCCTGACAGACTGATGTTAGCCAGGTAATCTCTGAAAAAAATATTGTCCCCTTGCTTCTCCAGGTGGTAAATAAGCATTTCTAAAAAGAAAAGGTGACACGCCATTTTCCAGCCAATAAAAACAGAGCTTGAATTTGAATTTCAGCAGACCATGGGAGAGCAGAGCCATATATGGCTCTGAGGGGGAGGGATCAGAATGCTTTGCCTGTTGAAATTTTTTCTAAGTGCTGCAGTTCTACAGAAACTGCAGACTGAACCTTTAAAGGGATAGTTGAGACATTTTTAAGTGTGGAGGCATGTTAAGAATAAACATCTTACCTGTTGTAGATAGTTCTTTAAGCCGCTTCAGTTTAGAGAAATGTTTATTTCTGAAAAGACAAACGAGCTATAAGTGCTAGTCAAAATGCAGCCTAGACCAAAGTGGAACGTCTTAAAATAACTTGAATGACCAAAACTTTACAGCAGTTTGTGTAAATCACATATGTCAAGGTGGCGGCCCGCGGGCCAGATCCGGCCCGCAAAACAATTATTTATGGCCCCCTGGATGATATTTAATAACTATTAGAGCCGGCCCGCAAGCCACAGAACACCGGCAGCCGGCTCTCAGCTGTTAACAAGGTGAAATGTCCGCTGCTAAGCTTCATTCTAACTCCGGCTGAAGTGGTGGAGGTGCTCAGCTTCATTCTAACTCCGGCAGAAGTGGTGGAGGTGGGGGGTGGGAGAAGTGACGATATTCCAATGCACAGCAACACTTTCCTCAGCCCTCCCCATCTTGTTTTCTCACAGACATAGTCTCGCGAGTTTTGGGTGCAGTGACTGACGAGACTTTAAGACAGCAGTGGAGCTATCGGTGCGAAGTAAACATGGATGCTGCAGAACTAGCAAACAAGCAAACGAAAACTTATTATTTTCACACAGAGTGGGAGGAGGAGTATTTTTTTGTTTATTCTAATTCGAAGTCTATTTGCCTCATCTGTAATTCGAGCGTTGCCTTGCCCAAAAAGTGTAACTTGGAGCGGCATTTCAAGACGATGCACAAACTGTTTGAGACAGATTTCCCTCCTAAAAGTTGTTTATGGACTCAGAACATGCGGGAGCTAAAACACAAGCTTGCAGCCCAGCAATCGATCTTCACTCAGCCCAGCACAAAAGGTAAGGTTGCTACGATCGCCTCCTACCGTGTTAGCTGCATCCTGGCTCAACATAAGAAGTCTTTCAGTGATGGAGAAGTTATGAAAGAAGCGTTTATTATTCTGCATTATTCACCTGGATTATTGATCATAAATCAGGATGTTATTCTGTGTTATTTACCTGGATTATTGATCATAAATCAGGATGTTATTCTTTTATTCACCTGGATTATTGAGCATAAATCAGGATGTTATTCTGTGTTATTTACCTGGATTATTGATCATGCATCAGGATGTTATTCTGTTATTTACCTGGATTATTGAGCATAAATCAGGATGTTATTCTGTTATTCACCTGGATTATTGAGCATAAATCAGGATGTTATTCTGTGTTATTTACCTGGATTATTGATCATGCATCAGGATGTTATTCTGTTATTTACCTGGATTATTGAGCATAAATCAGGATGTTATTCTGTTATTCACCTGGATTATTGAGCATAAATCAGGATGTTATTCTGTGTTATTTACCTGGATTATTGAGCATGCATCAGGGTGTTTTTCTGTTATTCACCTGGATTATTGAGCATAATTCAGGATGTTATTCTGTGTTATTTACCTGGATTATTGAGCATGCATCAGTGTGTTTTTCTGTTATTCACCTGGATTATTGAGCATAAATCAGGATGGTATTCTGCATTATTCACATGAGTTATTGATCATAAGTGTTTATTGAGGCTTTATTTAATATTTTATTTAATTCATTTATTCATTCATTTAAAAGAGACAAAATAAAACAAATTCATAAAAAAAACATTGAATGAAAAGAGTGCAGAAAGAAGAAAAAAAACTTCTATCACCTCCTTATAATAAACATTGAACCAGTCCGGCCCTTGGCTTGTAGCAAATTTGTTTTTTTGGCCCTCGGTGTATTTGACTTTGACACCCCTGGTGTAAATGCTTTTTTTTTACACCTTTACACCACCCTCATATTTGTTCAGCCTTTTTTAAATGTACAATATGAACTTTCCTATTGACCATGCTGACATAAAGTCTAAGGGATGTAATGAGGGATTGAACTCCCGAGAGCATCACACATTATAACCCCTGCAGTGAATTTGCTAGGATGTCAATGTTTGGAGAGACCATGCACTGTCTTCACTGTTTTCCATTTTTGAAAAATCTTTCGTTCAAGCATAAGGGTGTCCATATGTGCTCTTGGCACCAGGACACCCTAGGTTGCATTCGATGATTGACTTTGCTGTCGTCTCATCTGATCTACAGCCGCATGTCTTGGACACTCGGGTGAAGAGAGGGGCGGAGCTGTCAACTGACCACTACCTGGTGGTGCATTGGCACCGATGGTGGGGAAGGACGCCGGTCAGACCTGGCAGGCCCAAACGTATTGTGAGGGTCTGCTGGGAAAGTTTTGACAGAGTCTCCCGTGAGATGGAGCTTGAACTCCCACCTCCGAGAGAGCTTCGAACATGTTCTGGGGAGGTGGGGGACATTGAGTCCGAGTGGGCCATGTTCCACACCTCTATTGTCGAGGCGGCTTACCAGAACTGTGGCCACAAGGTTGTCGGTGCCTGTCTTGGCGGTAATCCTCAAACCCAGCGGTGGACACCGGTGGTGAGGGATGCTGTCAGGCTGAAGAAGGAGTACTATTGGGCCTTTTTGGCCTGTGGGACCTGGAAGCAGCTGATGGGTACCGACAGTCCAAGCGGCATGCAGCTCGGGTGGTCGCTGAGGCAAAACTTGAGCGTGCATGGGAGGAGTTCAGAGAGGCCATAGAGAGAATGACTTCCTTATGGCTTCGAGCGATTCTGGTCTACCGTCCAGCGTCTTGGTGGGAAAGCGGTACGCCACCAACACTATTTATAGTGGGGGCGGTGTACTGACCTCAACTCTATATGTCGTGAGTCGGTGGACAGAAGGCTTCGAAGACCTCTTCAATCCCACTGGAACGTCTTCCACTGAAGAAGCGGAGCCTGGGGACTTTGGGTCGGGCTCTCCAATCTCTGGTGCTGAGGTCACTGAGGTGGTTATAAAGCTCTTCGGTGGCAGGGCCCCAGGGGTGGATGAGATTCGTCCGGAGTTCCTTAAGACTCTGGATGTTGTGGGGTTGTGTTGGTTTTCGCAACTCTGCAATATTGTGTGGACATTGGGGGCAGTTCCCCTGGATTGGCAGACTGGGGTGGTGGTCTCCCTATTCAAAAAGGGGGACTGTAGAATGTGTTCCAACTACAGGGGGATCACACTCTTAAGCCTCCCTGGTAAGGTCTATTCGGGAGTTCTGGAGAGGAGGATCCGTCGGATAGTTGAACCTCGGATTCAGGAAGAGCAATGCAGTTTTCATCCTGGTCGTGGAACACTGGACCAGCTCTACACCCTCAGCAGGGTCCTGGAGGGTGCGTGGGAGTTTGCCCAACCAGTCTACATGTGCTTTGTGGACTTGGAGAAGGTGTTCGACCGCGTCCCTCAGGGAACCCTAAGAAAGTACACCTGGACTTGTAATTCTGTGTTTATCCTTCCTGTCCTCTCAAGCTCAGCCAGTCTAAGCAGATGGCCACTCGTCCTGAGCATGGTTCGGCTGGAGGTTGCTTCCTGTTGAAAGTTTTTTTTCCCCACTGTTGCCTTTGTGTTTGCGCAGGATGGGAGACTGTGACGAAGTAATACAGTATTCAACACAATCTGCTGCTTCCTTAGATAGATAACTTTTCTCAATTGGTTTTAATAATGTATGTGAATGTTTCTACAGTGCCCTGAGAAGACTTCTGTTGGGATTTGGCACTAGGCCTGTCATGATAACAAATTTTGCTGGCCGATTAATTGTCTCAGAATTTATTGCGATAAACAATAATATTGTTATATTTGACAATAATTAGTAAATGTCAAATTTAAGAAGACATGTTGGTTAATTTTTGTGTGTAGTACCTTTTTTGACCACTGAATGGCAGTATAAGACTGTTTGAACCGAAGGATGGATAGTGAGAGAGCGAGCAGCGTGTCTCTTTAAGAAAAACGGGAGGGAGGCCCCTTGACGTGACATGGGCTGTCTCTCGTTCCTGTTTTTCGGTTCTCAAAATGGCGGACGCTCGGTGTGGTTTGAGCTCTTTAGCATAGCATTTGTCAAGCAAAGCTTATAATAAAAATAATAAAAACAAACAGTAAACAAGTTCTCAGCTTCTTTTTGCAGAGGAAAACAACTTTTTAGATTAAGGCATGGGTTTCAACCACAAATTTTGGAGTGTTGACAAGGCGGAGGTTTTTCCTCCGAGGTCGCCCTGTGAGCTTAGCTCGTACTTAGCTTTTCAACTTAGCTGCTTTTAATGATCCAAAAACGCGATTTTGGATCGTTAAAACAGATTCCCCCCCCCACAATTTTTTTTATTCATTTTTAAATACAACAAAAAGCAATCCCAAACACGAGACTTATTAAAAAAATAAAAATTAAGGGTAGCAGAAAGAAGAAAAAAATTCTTATTTTATCTGCCACCTTTTTTTTCAAATAATCAAATCAAACATCAATCATTTGCAAGTAACAAAAACAAAAAAAGAATAATTCCCGATAATTATCTAACTACAATTACAACATACGTTACACTATTTCATATATATTTTTGCAACAATTCATTCTTGATCATTTTCTTAAATGTACACATCGATTTTGCATTTTTAACTTAATTCTCCAAACCATTCCACAATCCAATTCCCTGGATTGAGGTAGACCAACCCTTCAAACTGGTTCTATATTTTGGTTTTACAAATATCTCTGTTCCCTTGAGATTATAACAGCTCTGTTGTTTAACAAAATATATTTGGATATTCAAAGGTAGTTCATTTTTATGAGCTCTATAACTGACAAAACATTATAATCCACTAAGTCATGGAATTTCAATAACTTCAGGGGATGGAATAATGTGCTTGACAGTACTGGTGACAGTAAGGTTTTCTAGTGATTATTCTAATAGCTCTTTTCTGTAGCATAAAAATAGGCTCCGTAAATGTTTTAAATGCTTTACAGATTTTAAAGAAAAAAGACAAAGTGAGGAGTCAGTGAAGAGCACCGGTGTTGAGCCTTTTGTCATCCAGTGTCTTCAGTAGAAAGAGAGAGACACGAAGAAACGATAAAGCCGATAAATGAAAATGAGATCGATAATTTTCATTTATCATATCATTAATTGATTTATTGTTTATTGTGACAGGCCTACTTATAAATAATACCTATACAAAAATAAACTGAATTGAATTATTTGAAAATGGCATAATTCTCCCCAGATTAATGAATAACAAGTTGCTTTAAGGTCAGTGCTGATGTCTTTCATCCTTGTCATAGTGTTAACACACTGATTACAGCTGTGCTGACATTGTTTGTGCCAGGATGGCTGTGAGCAGTTATACATCGGGGAAACACAAAACAGCCACTGGCCAAAAGGATGGGCCAACAATGAAGATCAACATCATCAGGCCAGGATTCTGCGGTCTACACTCATCTCCAGACCAGCGGTCACTCTTTCAGGGATGAAGATGTTCACATTGATAGAGAGGAACGATGGTTTGAGAGAGGAGTAAAGGAGGCCATCTTTGTGAAAAGACACCGTCCATCAAACAGAGGCGGAGGCCTCCATGTTCAACTGTCCCCCTCTTACAATGCTGTTCTTGCTAGTATCACTCAGCCCTCTGTGAATAGCAAACAACCATCAGGGTGCTAATGATCATCATGGTCCTACTTTTACAAGTGAACAGCTACGTAGTTCTGTCTGTCAACAGTAAACTAGTTGATCCACCATGAGAAGGAGCTGTTTGTAAGACTGAGTTTGTTGCAGCTCCTCAGACTGACAAAGTCTTTTGGATCAAAGATGAACCATTTCAACACAGAAGAATCCGTCCTGAGGACCTGACTTTACTTTGTTAAGAAAAGAACCACTGTTAGACTACATTAAAAATGTATTACTTATATTGTATCTTTCATTTATGTCTTTAGCAGGTTTTTGTTCAGTTTGGCAGCTCAGACCTTTTGAGTTTGTCAAAACTTAAAGAACATTTTTTTTTTGTTTTTTGTTTTGCATTCTTTCTTCAAACAAGACAACGTGACTTGTTCATCCGGCCACATCACTCCTGCCTCCCACCACTCAGAAAGTCTATAGAAAACCTCAGACTGGTTGCATTCACACAGGGACATAAGCAAATAAAATATGACGCAAACCCCCTTTTTCCTCATGATGCCAAAGTGACGTCTGATGCGCTGCTGCACGGTGGAAAATATGACATGGAAAGAAATTGGTGGAAGGATGGGGTGCATGGGGGATGGAGAAGAGGAGAGGAGGTGGGAGGGTGTGTGGGGTAAGAGTGTGATTTTCTGACATCACGTTGGCTCTTATATACTGAGAGAATGGAGCCAGCTGCACTTCACATCCAACCAGAAAGCTGCCAAAGACACTGAGACGAGAAGAAGCCGCAGCAGATCCTTCAACCTCTCTCCATCGTCTGACCCTTCACCTTATGGACTAGACTCATCTGCAGCTGCATCTGTCAGCGTTGGAAGCCGTTTTTTTTCTTCAGCTTTTATTTTATTTTCCTCATCAAGATGCAGGCACAGCTGGCTTGTGCGCTTCTCTTCTGTTTCACTTGCGGCGTAGTGTGCACAGGTAAGCAACACGGATGGTTGAACTGGTTTTTATGTGCTTCGTTTTGGCATTTTTCCTTCAAAAACACGACCGACACGTTCGATTGGTCAAAACTCGGACCGTGCAACAGGTGGCGTATTGAGTGATGCTGCTCCAAGCAGTTTGTCTGCACTGATTAACCTTTAATTCATGAAAATGCTATTAAAATTTGAGTTTAATGTTTTTTTTAGGTTTGAATTAGAAAAATAAATATTGTATAACTTTGTTGGGAAAAAAAAGTGATAACTGTCATATTAGAATAATGGACCAAGACATCAGCTAATTTTTATTCTGTCCCCCATACACACGTATCACCTTAATTAGGATTGTGTTCTTGGAACCACTTTACAATAAGGTTCCCGGCTAATAAATAGTTTACATATACATGATTAATTCCTCTTTAATAATATTAATAAATGTTTATTAAGCCTTAATTAAGGGTGATAGAGACCAAACTGACCAGTTGCTTGCCAAATATTGAGCCAAATCTGTTCACCTATATAATTAATCTAAAGTTGTTATAATAAACATTTCAGACTAAGTTACTATCTTGTAAGCACAATAAGAATTTGTAAACCTAATTTTTTTTTAGGATATAATAGTTGTAGATACTTATAATGCAGTGATAAAGTACAATATTTAGGGGTGCAGCGATTGCAGTTTTCTGGCTGATCACAATTTCTAAAAAGTCTGACCTGCCGATTCTGATTTAGGCCGAAACCGATTTTGTTTTATAAGCGACACTATGTTATATTGTCATATAGCACCTTCAATTTTCAATATAATTTATTGAAAAACATAACTTTGAACAATATCCTAGAAACAACACAAACTTGTTTTAACTGGCCATTAGGTAGTGCTCTGAAGTGAAGTTCAGACAATTACAAATACAAAAAATCAGTAAAATCGGTTTCTCATGTAATTATCGGACAATCTCCGAGCTTCCAAAATTAAGGAAATTGGGACCTCAACAAATGCTTATTGTGCTCACAAGATAGTAACGTCTGAAATGATTAATATAACAACTCTGGATGAAATGTGTAGGTGAACACATCTGGCTCAATATTTGGCAAGAAACTGGTCAGTTTTGTCTCTGTCACCCGTAATTAATGCTTAATAAACAGTTGTTAATGATTTATGAAGCGTTTAGAGGCATTAATAATGTATCTATAAACTATCTAATAGCCATCTACAGTACAAAGGGAGCCTAATTGTAAAGTGGTACCTTCTTTATTTGTCATTTTGCTTGCTACATTTTTATTTATTTTTTCAAATTAAATATTTTGCATAACAGTTGAAAAGGCTGCAATGCTTTCACAAATTTATTTTAAGTTTTTTTTAACAATAAGCTACTTCTGACTGTTAATTAATTTAGATTTAGGTCAACTTTTCTTCTCAGTTTGTGAGACCAATTCTGTATGTGAACCTTTACGCTGCCAAACATTAAGCTGAAATTGTGGCTTGAAAATAAATACAGAAGCTCACAGGCTAAGTCAGGGGTCTGCAACATGTGGTCTGCAGTGGCTCTTTCAAACTTTGACCAAAACTGACATAAAACTGAGTTTTATTGGGTTTTATATGAACAACAGGGAAAAAAAGCTATATCAACAGTTTTCATATTTCAGTTCTTTTTTTCTCTCCCTTTGGTCATTTCTTATCAAATGTGTGAATACTAGAACTACTATAAGAAGTAAAACATACTTTAACTTTATGTTTTATTTTTATACTTAATTATTTTGTTCATTATTAAAAAAAATCACAGGTCTTCATATTTCATAGTTTTTCTTTAAATTGGTAATTTTTTCCCCTTTTTACAAGAATCTGTTTATTTATTTTGTTGTAAATCATAAAAATATCACTCAATATTAAAATCATTAGATATTTTTTAGCTTTATATTGTACGGCCCTTACTGGCCATAAAACCCTCTCCAACAAAGCGGCCCATGGGCCACCAATTGATAACCCCAGTTGTAGCGGCTCTGGATACATTTCATTTAGTGAATGAAGGTGCAAAAATGGCTCTTTTGATCATAAAGGTTACAGACCCCTGGTCTAAACCAACATTTAACCAAACATTTTTTTATTTCATTCTGAAAAGTTACAATTTCAACAAAACAAAAAAATCACAAGTAAAAACTTAAATATTTCCATCAAAACATTGAGTAAACAAAACAGAAATGATCAAAAAGGGAGCAGGAAAAAGCAAAGGCTCATCCAGTCCTGTCCCTAAACTACAAATGAATTATGAATCAAACTAGTGATTCAATAAATACATAATACTCACACATGCATATATAACTATACACACAGACATGCATGTATACATATGTACCGGTATACATCACCTGCAGATACAAGTTTACTCTCATATCAAATATTAATATGCAAACACACGGATTAACAAATTAACAGCTGGACTAACGTCATTTTGTCTCGTTCATTTTTAGACACAGTCATTTTGTAATCCATATATTTTCTCATGAATTGTGCAATATTTTTACTTTGTTTAATTTCTTAATTTACTACATGCCATCATATATTTTAAAAGTGTATTTCTGGCTAAATGGACAGTGTTACAGGTAAATCTGCAGTATCTTTTGAAACGTGTGGATGTGTTTGTAGAAAGTCCCGGTAGGATCATTTTGGTGTTTTTAATCTGAGGTCACATGGTAACTCCCTTGTTTTCTTGAAATAATGAATATTATCTCAAGAAAACAAGATGCTGTTTGCTCCAAATAAAGACATATATTTAAATATTGCACAAAATGACACCAGTTCCATCACTGAGTCGTGACCCTCAGAGATGATCTCTAACTGAAATGATCTAAGACAAACTTCACAGCATGACTGTCCTGATTTATGATGACGACCTCTTTTTCTTGTGATTTTGAAATGGTCTCAAGTCATCATGAGAAAATGAGCTTTTCAGAGTCAACATAAATACATTTTTACCTGTAAGCTTGATGAAACAAGCTTCATTAGTTCCAGATAAATTTCTTGTTAACTCATGATAATGATAACTATCAGAACTTTCTCCTCTGACTGACAGATGTGGACCAGGAGCAGCGAGCTTTAGCAGAGGAGCTCCTCACCAGTCTCTTTACCTCTAAGGTATGTTCTTTTTGCTCATGTGTCGTCAGTGAGAGCCCAGACACTGGTGCTCACATTCTGCCTTCTTGAAATCTCACCTTTGGTTTGTGTTCACCCCAAACGGGCGTTAAAAAGCCAGAAGAAGTCGTTTAGTGTCGGCTGCAGCTTGGATTTCCATCTGACTGAGTCAAAATGAGCAGTCGATGCAGTCAGCTTCTGTAAAATGTTCACAATCAGCCCACGGTTTGCTCCAATGGTGCACAACTGGAGATAAAGTGATCAAAGCTGAGGCTAAGGGAGTTAATCACTACTTACTTTACACACTTTATTACATTAACTTGGGCGATGAAGGAAAGGCAAGGCTGAGGGATGAGCAGAGAGGAAGCAGACAACCGTTAAAGCCTATTGTGGTTCTGATGGACCTGACGGCTTCCTAATGACATGTTCTTCCTCCTCTCTGGGTCTGATAAATAACATCAATGACACATCAACGTTATTCATTGTTGCTGATGCGCTGAGGTCGATCAGCGGTGCCGATCGTGACGATAACTTGTCGGATGGATGATGAAGCACTCAGGAGCGTGGAAGGAAAAGCATTGTGTGGACTGGAGGATGCTGCCGCTGCTCGTTTAAATATCCACGATCCTCGAACAACCTGCCGCTCCACTTCTCTTCTTTCTGACTTGATAGTCATCAGAATCAGAATGATTTTTATTATCCTTGCACAGTGAAGTACAACAGAATTACTTTCCGTACAGGCATCCTAAAGATGGGCAGAGGTGTTCGGGGGCTGCAGCTTCAAAGATGAGCTGCCCCTGTTGCTTAGGTAAGAAAAGGAGACATAAGGAGAGAGGTATAAAAAAAGATATCTCACATCGTATCCTTGACAGGGCACGGTTTGAGGCATAAAAACAAATTACCACAGCAAAGCAACATAAATATACATAATACTTGTGCGTGTGGAGTGGGTAGGGGTCCCAGCACGGCTGCCAGGTGAGCGACGCAGCCCTTGGCGCCTTCGCGTCTCCTAGGATACTGCACCAGGTGAGGCGAGGGAGGCCAGTGGAAGCATTGAGTTTGAGCGAAGGTCATGGCACAGCACAGTCCAGAGCCCCTCATCCCACTAGCCATAGTCCTGAAAAGAGTTGCTTGTTTATCAGCCAGCTCTATTAAGCTCTGTCACAAGTCCATGACCTTGGGGAAGGGAGGGGGACAGAGTGTCTTTGTTTCCATAACATACAAGGAGAAATTGATACTTTTTATAATCCGCCTTCCAAGGCCAGGTCCAGATTCAGATATCAACATGGGTCAGGCTGAACTTGTAATTTTCCGTGTCTGCCTTAACAGTCTCGCTAGTACATTCTCCCATGGTGACTCCAAACAGCCGAGTTTGATTACTTACGCCAAGTTGAGCTTACAACTTCTCCAAGATTTATTCCTTCCAACGTCCGTGGACATTGACAGAAAGGTCCACAGTCCTGATAAGGATCAGCCTGCTCAGCTTGATACAGCATCACATATAGTCCGCACATAGTCCGGGTACTGCCGGCCCGGCACATGCACATAATTCATCGACAATCCAGATTTCCACCAACTCCAAAAAGTAAAATCCAGTTATCATAGATCCAATTGTGTTTCCGTCAAGGTAAGAGCGGTTCTCCTTCACCCTGATTACCTGTTGAGAAAAATTGATCAATATCGTTGAGAGACCAGCTGATCAAATCCATCGTTAACAATTCAGAAAGTATGCAAAAAAAAGGGTCTCTGAAAAAAAGGTTCACAAGACAAAACAGAGCAAAGCAGGGATGGAGGGATGGAGCAGAGGAGGATGCTTCTCCCTTCCACCAAGAGCAAGCAAATAAATAAATAAATTAAATAAAAAATACCCAACCCAATTCTGCAATCAGAATGTCAGGGTGTTGGTTCTGCACTGACTTCATTTGGTGTCGGAGCATTTGTTGTGACTTTATCTCACTCATATAGAATCAAGTACAAGATTAATCATCAAAATCTGGATATAGTTATGTGAACTAGCAACATAAATCCTCATGAGGCCCTTCTCATTCCCTTTATTTAAAGGTGAATCGAAATCTTGAGTCGTGACTGATTCTGCTGCATCAGCGTCTGCACCGCTGCCGTCTTTATAACATCAGAGGATTCTTCCTGTCACTCAGAAGCAAAAACCAGCAGACAAAGCCTTTAGAGAGCTTAAACCTTTTTACAGTTTCTTATAAACCGATCATCTTCAGTGAGGTAGTTGTCACAAAGAGCAGGACGCCGCCAGCCAGCCAGATCACCCTTTAATCTCTTCTGATGCCTGTTTAAAAAATTTTTTATAAGACATTTGTAAGAACTGACAAAGAGAAATGAGCCCTGCATCCTCCCAATAAAGAGCTAAAAACAGAGCACAAAGATCAGTACAGGTATCAATGGTTTAGTGAGGCTTAGAGCAAATAAATGACAACTTTTTGTAAATTGTTTTTAGAGTTTCTCTTGTTTGAATGCCTTCAGTTTGTGTTGGACTGAGCCGCAGCACAGTTTGCAGATAGTCACACAGTTTTTAAATCGTTTGAATTATAATCATTTATTAAGAGCAACATGTTCACAATCCTGCCAGCAACACTGGATCAGCCTGAACTGTCATTAAGTCAATCAATCAATCAATCAATCAATCAAGCAATTTATTAATTTCAAAATTTAAAAACACAAGAATACTGTTTACAAAAAAACACAATATAAAATCAAAAATACATGAAATGAAAGGAGACAGAAGAAGAAAAAAAATCTTGTTATAGCTGCCCCTTCTTCAACAAAATTAATTCATACAATCAATTCAAACAGCAATAGCAAAAAATAAGATTATAAATGATTACTCACACAATACCATATATAGTAATTTGCATATGATCTAATTTATGAATATTAGTTCAAAAATTTTGTTTTAATCATTTTCTTAATATTGATTTTGCAATTTTAATATCAGGTTCCA
Organism: Garcialebias charrua; assembly: GCA_038048925.1. Lineage (NCBI taxonomy): Eukaryota > Metazoa > Chordata > Actinopteri > Cyprinodontiformes > Rivulidae > Garcialebias > Garcialebias charrua. The sequence goes on along the minus strand of JBBPBX010003843.1, from coordinate 15,770 downwards.
AACCATTATTCCTTCTATTAAAGTAGACCTACTCTTTAAACTGGTTCTGTGTTGTGGCATAACAAAAAGATCTGTTCCCTTGAGATTATAAGTACTAGTCCTTTTTACAAAAAGCATTTGGATATTTAAGGGTAAATTGAAATTCTGAGCTTTGTATAATACTAAAGGAATATTATAGTCAACCAAATCATAAAACTTCAACAACTTCAATTCGTAAAACAAAACATTTGATGGATGGCAGTAATGTTTTCTTGCAATAATTCTTATGGCTCTCCTGTAAAATAAAAATAGGTTTGGTTACAGTTTTGCACTAAGTCCATGTATTTTGTCAGTTTTAATTTTCAAAGAGGTTTTTAGAGAAACGCTAAAAAGGCAAATAATTATTTGACTTGCTGTGTTTCTTGGTTCATGTTCAAAATGTTCATATTCGATTCTTAATAGTTTAGAGTTGGGAACATGGAAAGTAAATTTGGATATTTGGAGCTCTCTCGTCTGACCGCCTAACGACTTCGGTTTGATCTGTTGCAGATAAAACACAACAGGCAGATTACCCCCTCCTGGCACGTGTCGCTGGCTAACCTGTGTCAGCTGGTGGGAGGTGAGGAGGAGGGGATGGAGGAGGTGGCTGAGATGAGCAAGGGGAGCCTCCAGCTATTGGAAGAGCTGTACAGCCTTCAACACATCTGCCAAGGGCTGCAGAGACGGGAGGAAAGGGTGAGAGGCACACACCCTAGAATACTGTATATAATATATATATATATA
>JBBPBX010003842.1:59159-75193 GCA_038048925.1 Garcialebias charrua | reverse complement strand
TGAGGAGAAATATGCCAAATTATTTGGAAAATAGTGTTACAAATGTACTGCACAAAGGAAACTGCAAAAAAATTATATAAAGGTTGCAAATGTGTAAATGCTATAAGGCTGTTTTGGAAATATTTATAGACCTGTGTGATTGTGGGCAGTGCAGAGTTCACACCAACAGACTGTGACAAAATAATGTTGAGCGGGATTTTTTTTTTTATTCATTCAACTTTATTTATAAAGCTTAGTCTCATTGAGGCTCAAGGACTCGTTTACAAGAGACACCTGGTTTTAACAAAGAGTGATGACAACAATAGACAATCATAAAAGAAAGCAAATAAATTGAAAAAATAAATGAAAGAAAATTATTTTTAACAATAAGAGCTAGATTATAAGGCGATATAGAAAACTAAAAACAGGAACACGTCTGCGTTGGTTCCCTTATCAGTCAGTCTACTCAGTGCAACATATGACTATAGGAATTGCGCCACCGCACAGTTCACCTGAAGTAATACAATCACGCCTTTTCTAAAGGCAAGTGGGCGTCAGCAATGAGGCCCCGCCCTCTTTGCATAAAAGGGGCTGACGCCCCACCTTCATTCTCTTTTGCCCTTCAGCTCGCTTCACACCTGAACTTCGCAGGACTTTCTGTGACTGGATCGCTCGACTGGAGGTGAGCTCGCTCCCTGCCCTGAGCGTTACAGAGAAATTTCCTGTGAGCATTTGGGTTAGCGGAGGCTAACCCTGTGTCGTCGACTTAACTTTCAAGGTTTTTTCTTCTGCTCTTTTTGCAGCTCAGCTTTGAGACAAAGCTAAATTGCGCCATGCTACCTGCGTAGCTAACGGCTGTGGCTAGCTACAGAGAGCAGCTCGACATGAGGACGTCTTCGCCACGGTTAGCTGACGGCTAACTGGCTACAACTCGACGTCTCTTCTCAGCCATGGCTCCGGAGAGGAGCAAGAGGAAGTCAAAGAACTCCAACAAGAACAGCAGGCCAGCGAGCCCCGGCTCCCGAGCCTGCCCCAGCGGATGTGGTTATTCCCTCTCAGCGGCGGACACCCACGAGGCCTGTCCCGTCTGATTAGGGATGCTACACGCAAAAACTGCTTTGGACTCCCCCGAATCTTGCCCTCATTGCAACCAGCTACGTGAGGCCGAGAGACGGAGGCGCATGGACTTTGTGGTCAAAGCCATGGGCGGCTCCACCACGGCGCAGGAACCGTTCCTCGATGAAGCGCTCACTCCCACGGCGGAGCTTGAAGCCGTCAAATTGGATGACAACGGTCAAGCCGACTGAGGAGGAAACATGGACATGGTGGCCCCCTGGGGGACTCCACCGTCGAGTTCGACATGAGGGACTTGTTAGGAGCTGATGAGCTCTCGCTAACGGCCTCGGACGAAATAACTGACGACAAAGCCGACAACGAGGACAAAGGAGAAGACGAGGACTTCTCCCAGATCCCCGCGGAAGGTCAACCAAAGTAACATTCAAATCTACTGACAAACTACTTACTTCCTCTGTCTCTTCCGAGCACAGAGGTGTTGGGCCATTTTTCCGGGACATTCGTGACTCTTTGCCTGTCTTGAACTGTTCTGTTCGAGGCGCGGGAGGTGCAGTTCCGAGGCTCGGGGGTTTCTCTTGGGCCCACTCATTGTTACACGAGTTTAGGTCCTCATACTTCAATTCTTTTTGAAGTTCACCCACCGGTAGACCTTGGTTTTCACCCACCGGTAGACCTTGGTTTTCACCCACCTGGTCCTTCAGTTTGAGCCGCCTTGGGTTCTTTCTCCAGCGGATCTGTTTCTTTTCGCCTTTGTTAGGAGAGGGAGTTGATGAACTTGTCCCTACCAGCTCCAGCGAGTGGGATTTGACCGCTTCATTCGGGGACACCTGCAAGGGTGCCCTGGCCTGCATGTTAGCTGCAAAGACATCCGCAGCACACTGTACTATTTCATACAAAGGTGTTACTTCTAAATCACCCCAGGCCAAGTTCCATGGCAACTTGAATCTAATATCAGGGATTAGATTATCCCTGAAAACGGATTTGATAAGCGTCTGCTCTTCCAGGTCAGGTTCCATTTTGTCACCTATATACGCCTTCAAAATTCTGGCAAAGAAAAGAAATGGATGTTCATCGTTTCTCTGCAAGACATTTCGGGCAGCTGAGTAGTCACCACACAATGAGAAAGATTTTTCCTCTGTGCAAGGTGCAGGGGGAGCAAGTTCTCGGCTTCGGGGTCCTTCTTGGTACCCTCTGATGTATGAGTCTTCTAGAGGCACATACTGTATGAGCCTTGGACGCGTACCGTCTTGAACTTCCATCCTTGTCTTGATTTTTGTGAAAAACAATAAGACAGTTCGAATTTTAATGTGTGCAAATAAATCTTCACTTTTAATGCAGCACTGAGTCAATCAAACTAATCAGCTGTCTGGTTCAAGTGTTTCACTGTGTAATAAGTATTTCTATTCATAGGCACCCTCTTTCAGGATTTACCCTTAAATGAATTGTAAAAGTTAAATGCCTTCTTGCAGTGTTAACTTCTTATTTTTAACAACAGTTACTAACTAACCCAAGCATGATTTTCGTTATACTTACTCAAACGCTATTTAAAAGATTTGAAATAAATGCAATATTCACACTAAAATGTTCCCAGGATGCTGCTCCATCATGCCTTAAAAAAGATGTATTGCAGTTTGGCTAAACTGTTTTGCTGTATTTTGACAGTTATCAGGAGTGAAAAATGGATTACCTGTTTATTTTAAATATTTTTTATTTAAAATAAACTGGAGGTGTTTGTGTGCTTAGCATAACATGACAGATGGTATTCCAAATAAAAATCAGTGACTATTATCAATTTGTTGTCTGTTGACATCCTCAAAGTTGTTCTGCTATCTTTGTTTTGATTTTTTGTGAAAATCAAGTCAGCAGATGCTTTCTGTTTATTTTAAATTTTGTATTTAAAATAAACTGGAGTCATTAATTTTACACAGAAAAACGTTAAAAATGCTATTTTTAACCAAAAATGTACAGATGTGTACTAATTCTGTTTAAAATTCAGAGACGTGAAGAGCATAATGTGGAAATGTGTGTTCTCCATCATTTTTTTATTTATTTAATTTGAAAATCCAACAAAAATGCTTGATGATTGTTGTTTTAAATCCCTTCAGTATTTAAAATGAGCATCAATTGTTTGTCTGTACCTCTGTTATTCTAAATTTTTATTTAAAATAAACAGGAGTGTCTATTTGTGTACAGAACAATTCTGTAAGCTGGTAATTTCACCATAAAAATGCTGACTTTTATGATGTTTGTTGAGAAAAACTCATCTGTTAACGTCCAACAGGGGGCAGCTTTGAGTCTTAATTTATCACGTGGAGACTGATTTATTTCATTCAGTATTTAACTGAAAACTACCTTTTAGAGTTAGTTTCTAGTATGTTCGTGATAAACGCTCGAACCGCGTTCTTGTCAGAGACAAATTTATGTTGCTAGACAGAGTTGATGGCTTCAGATAAGTTTTCAAGCTTCAATTGAAACTTCTTTTCACTCTGTGAGTGTGTGACTGCTTGTCACCCGAAAGTGCACCAGGAAATGACGACAAGAATGGGCGGGCCAACGCAGCGTGCGTAGCGCGTCACCAGCTTCTTACGTGAGCGAGGCGGAGCTCGCTACAACATACGTGACGTCAACAAATCAATCACAGCATATGTAGTTCATTCTCCAAGCATTAATGGCGAATGTAGTTTCTTACCTTCGACCAATGTAGCGCCGGAAATGACGACAAAGTGGGCTGGTCGCAACGGCGTGCGACGTGATTGACAGCACACAACAGCGAATCAGCGTTCGCTACAAGAGTGATTGACAGCACACAACACTCGTTTCATCCAATCACAGCTCATAAACGGACATGAGACACGTCTTCTTAACGTTAGCTTGCACAGCAGACCTCAACTTCATAGACTCTTAAAACAACTCAAACGCTAACTTCCCAAAATTCTGAAACATGCGGCGAACATCTAGACAGGCCAACTTAGTTACGCTCAGTAACCCAGCACTGCAGCTGTTGAACAAACACGGACTCTCTCGGAGTCACTTCAAGGTCGGTTCCGTCCACGTTAAAGGAGCAGAACTCGGGTTTCACGAACCACTAACCGACACGTTCTAACAGTATATGCTGCTTCGACCTTCTTTAAAATGTAAAATACCACAACAGCAATCTTGTAGATGTTAAATTAGCTTCCAGGGCAGGCAGTTTGACTCGGCGATCAAACAACAAAGTTCTGTACCGGAGTGTGTGCTTGAACTGGGTCGAAGCCGAACCAGAACTCCCACAGACAACGGGCTGACAAAAACTTCACCTGAATGCTTCCAACAGCGTGTAACAGAGTTGAAACCAATAATAATTTCTCAGCTTTAAATGACAAAAACATGCAGAACCTGCTTGTATCGACACTTCCAGCCAAAATTATTATCCTCAGAGTTTAAAACTTGGATTCCATTATGCAAACATGACGTTACAAGTTCATGAGAGACCACAGATTTATCAATAAACTTTTAGAAGCCGATACGAGGCCACCAGATGTAAGAGGTTATGAGGAGGTCAATATTAATACTGACCTCTTTACCTTAATTAATTTATTCAGATTGAATAGTAATTTCACGGATTCTCTTCTTTTTCAGTTTACCCAATATTTCTGTGATCTTTATGATGGATAAATAAACAGAGCCATTAAGTGACAATGGACATTGACTTAGTTTGATATGTCAAAGAGACACTATCATTTATTTAAAATAAATCACTAAATTAACACCATTACACTTGATTGACATGATTTCACTTTCTTTCAATTTAATACGTCAGCACATTTAAATTTAACACAACAGACATAAATACTAGATGTTAAACATATTTAGTCTGAGGGCTCTTTAAACTTAATTATAGTTTCCAGCTTAGATAGAGAGGGGAAAGAGTAGGAGGAAAGATTTAAGAGAAATTATCGTGAGCATGATACCAGAGTGACACTTCTCCTCCGACTTCTGCTAAAATCCAGGTACGTTTTGTAAACAGCTCTTTACCTTTTGACGACGGCCCGGTAAGAGGGAAGACCTTGTAGCTTTTCAGATGCACGGGTCCTTGTGGGAACCAGTACAATACCTTCAAGCAGGGTTCTGGTTTACGTTTTCCAACGTCTCCTGGTTTTCGCTTGGTCATCAGAGAATATGTCAGCTTCAGGCCTCTGACTTCAAGATAAACTTATTCCAGGAAGGAATAAACAAAGTTCTTGAGCTTACGCTTGTTCGAAGTGGACCCATAACAACATGTTATCAGTCCCAGCTGGATGACGAGTCCTTAGCGCGTGACTTGTGGTCATTCAGCTCTTTGGAAGGTTCACATCATCTTTCGAAGCTCCCAGAAACTCACAGGAACCTTCTGGTTCCTTCCAAACTCTTGCCGACTCTTGCAGACTCTTGCCGACTCACAAGTGTGTCAGCAAAACTTAGGACTAGTACTTAAGGAAGGACCAGTCAAGGAGTTCACTTGTCTTATCAGGACCCAAGGTTACAGCCAGCAGCAGAGGGAAATGTTTAGGAACAGACAGAGAAAGCTGGAGCCCTTTTCAGGAGAAACAACGGATTAAACTGTCTTCTTATTTCTAAACAAAACAGTCGGGTCTCTGTGACCCGAGATTTCCCTTTAACACAGCAGTGAACACAGTTTAACTCTTAAAGAATAACACAGCTTAAAAGCACACATCATGAAAATGACAAATGTTATTCTTTTGATCACATCAGCCTAAAATCAAAGATAGAAATAGTCTCTTTTGGTGACTATATTTATCAGATTACAGCTTAATGAATGATTTTGTAGTAAATGTCTTGCTTTACTGAGAGGTCAGTAAAGGTCATCACTGGACAGTTCAAAAGTACACAGGTGTCTTAAAAGTGGACAAGGTCATGCCCACTACAACGTGAAGGATTTATCTCCATCGGACGAGCTGACAGCTGCCCCTCCTCTGCTCGGATCTGCTCTCGAAGACGTCGTGTTCAGATCACGTTTTCTCCGGTAAACAAAATATTCTACATAAATCATTTTGTGAAACAATTTCAGAACAATGTGAGAGTATAATTTTCTCTGTGTTGGAGCTGTTGTTGTTTTTTCTTCATGATTTAGCACCGTCTACTAGCTGTGGTTAGCTTAGCATGTAGCGTTAGCATCTGTTAAAGTATTTACTAAACAAATCTGTGGATAAATAATATAACTACATGTGTGTGTAATACATTTGCAGTACATACATATGCTGTGTGTATGTGTATACTGTATGCACACTATATATACAGTATATACATACATACTGCACATACATACTGTACTGTAGTACTGTTTTGATTGTAGGTCCCTGTTACTCTCATGTGAATAAAGCAGTGGGATGCTGTTTGTACAGAAAATATTCCATAACACAAGTTCATCTTTTGGTTATTACTACATTTGTTCTATTGAAATATTTATTTTTTCAGGAAGGCCTGCACACAAGTCACAGACTGGTCTCCCACGCTGAAGTTGACAGACACACTTACTCTGAGACGCAGGAGCAGAAGAACAAGTAATGACACAAGCACCTGGCACAATAATTCAAAAATATTAAAGTAAATCTAAGATAAAATTACTGAAATCAATATAAAATTGAACATTACAGTATATCTTTGTGAATGAGTAAAAAATGTAGGAGCAACTGTATTTATTCTTTCTACTTTGAGTAGCAAACTTGGTCTTATTTTAGACTTTGTGATGCAAACATGACAGTTTTATTCTTTTTTTTTTTAAGGTACAGACGAGTGAAGGGCCGAGTTCCATCGTCTTGGATTCCGGAGGGGTTTGCTGCTTGCGCCAGTCGTCCAGTGGTCGTCCAGTGGTCCCACATGATGAGGAATCTGTTCCAGTTTGTTTAAAATCAGAAACTGCCCATCATTTCTTGTTGAGTGTATTTGACCTGGTATTTATTCTTGTATTTATTCTGCAGCCAATCATTTTCATTAAAAGACATCAAATCACCCACAGTTCTCATATTGTATTCAGTTTCAAATGTTTTTAGTTTATTCATTCATTCATTCAACCTTTATTTATACAGGCTTGCCTCGTTGAGCCACGGGGACTCATTTACAAGAGGGACCTGTCTCACTCACACCCAGGGTCAATTTAGAGTTACCAATCAGCCTAAAATTTATAATTATAGCTTTTATTCTTATCAATCTCCTCCTGGAGGAGGAACCACAGCAACGTGCATGTTTCTAAGTTTTGTACTTGTCAATAAAAAACTAAACTGGTAAGTTGCCAAAAAAACAATCACATCTAGTTTTTTTATTTGCAGTAGAACTTCTCATTAGACATTAAACAACGTATCTTATTGAAATAAAGAAGGTGAAACACAGCAACACCAAATGTACTTCAAACGCAGATTTATTTATAGAAATTATATTTTCACTCATTTGTTGCTGTGGTACATAACTGCACACAAACTTCTGGGCCAACTGGAGTGTCATCCATCCCTGGACCAACTGGAGCGTCATCCATCCCTGGACCAACTGGAGCGTCATCCATCCCTGGACCAACTGGAGCGTCATCCATCCCTGGACCAACTGGAGCGTCATCCATCCCTGGACCAACTGGAGCGTCATCCATCCCTGGACCAACTGGAGCGTCATCCATCCCTGGACCAACTGGAGCGTCATCCATCCATCCCTGGAACTCACCTTATGCAGAAATATAACAGAAAGGAGGAAAAGAAAAGTACAGTATACAAACATTAGGGTTCATTTATGAACACACACAAACACACACACACCTAGATTATATATATATATATAACTAAACACACACACACATAGATTATATATATAAATAAACGCACACACACACGCACACCTAGATTATATATATATATATATATATAATATATATATATAAATAAACACACACAAACACACCTAGATTATATATAAAAGAAACCCACGCACACACACACATATAATATATATAAATAAACACAACACACACCTATATTATATATATATATAAATAAACACAACACACACCTATATTATATATATATATATAAATAAACACACACCTATATTATATATATATATATATAAATATACACACACAGCATACATATATAGGTGCGTGTGTTTATTTGCCAGTTATGCACGAAAATATTAGTATCATTTAATCACTGACTACATAAAATCATAACACTAAAAGCTGTCTCTTAAATCATACCTGGTGTTCTCGATCCTCTGGAGGATACAGAGTCTTTTTTCAGGTGGTTTCTCGTAGCCCAGCCACAAAGAAGGATGCAGGTTTTTGTTTTCGGAGCATGTTCAACACACACTAGTTGCAGCCACAAATTCAGCTTCGTCTGATTATTCATACAGCCACGAACAGCGCAACAGGTACCAGAGCTCCACAAGACATCTTCGTGACAATTTTAGCTCGAAATAACAGAAAACAGAACTTTAACAGAACTTCAACGACGCGTGCAGATTAGCAAGAAAACAACGAGGAGCCAATGCAAAAATTCTACTTCCGGGGTCAAACGGAAGTACGACACATTATCGCTTCTACAGTGACACCCCCAAGAATAAGGTGGATATATATATATTTTTTTTATGAGATGCTTGACGTAACCCCGAAACGTCGTAACCCGAGGACTACCGTATTTTCTGGTGTATAGGTCGCACCGGTGTATAGGTCGCATTGTCCAATTATCACCAATAGATTGGAAAAATCCCTAGATAGGTCGCACCTACGTTTAGCTCTGCTGCAAATGTCTGCCACAGGAGCGCACAGCAAGGCTTTTAAGAAGATTAACACTTAAAAACAATTATTTGTTTGATAAAAATTATAGCAAATATGTGTCTGAGCTGAACTTTTCCTTAATAAATGAACGTAATTGTGAAATGAGCTGGATTAAAAAATTTGTTTCGCCGAAAGTGATAACAAGCCATATATAGGTTGCACCGGTGTATAGGTCGCAGGCCTTGAAAAAAACCATAAAAAGGTGCGACCTATACACCGGAAAATACGGTACCTGTATATCGATATCAAATTATTGTCCAGCGCTACTGTTAAATTACATTTTTTTCCTGCTGTATTAAAGTTCATGAAGCCACTTGAGTAAATGAACTCTCAATGATTGTCTGCGCTGACATCGTTCCTCTGGGATCCGTCCTCGGTGCACCTCAGTTTTCAAGACAAACGTTCTGCTGGTTGCAACTTTAAAATGTGCTGTGATAAAAATGATGTAATGTTTGAAATCATGAAGCTGCCTGGAGCTCCTAAAATCAGCCCAGACCTGGTTGCACACATCAGGTATATTCCTAGTCAAAGTCATGAATTTGTTTAAAACCAAAATATTTATTTTTATTTTTTGCAACCAGCCTGCTCTATGGATAATGGTGAACGCCCATCCTGCCCCTCCCTCCTTGCAGAGGAAATAAAAGCTCAAACACGTTTTTGGTGAATATATCACCGATTGTCTCTTGTTGGGTTAAAGCTGCACTATGTAACTTTGTAATGCAGTCTGTAACTTTTCTAACAATATTTTTTTAACATATTTCTTCACTCTGTCACTGTCTACTGACAGACTGGTGTTAGACAAAGTAATCTCTGAAAAAAACTATAGTCCCCTTGCTTCTCTATCAGCATTTATAAAAACACTAAAAACACAGAGTGACCCGTCCTTAACCAGCCAATAAAAACAGAGCTTGAATTTGAATCAGCCAATAAAAACAGAGCTTGAATTTGAATTTCTGCAGAGCCTCCCCCTCAGAGCCATATATGGCTCTGATGGGGAGGGATCAGAATGCTTTGCCTGTTGAAATTTTTTCTAAGTTCTGCACTCTACAGAAAGTTACACATAGCACCTTTAATGATGACCACTAAAAACTTTCATCTTATCAGCAAACCTTCATGTCAGTGTGAAGAATATGGAAACAAAATCTGATCCAACAAGAGGTTTTCAGCACCAAGAGTTTGAAAGTTTAGGCTCAACGTTATAAATTTAAATAACGTGCATGTCTGAACATCAGCTTGCCTCTTTAACTACTCCACGTTTCCCGTATGCTGTACAGTATATATATGCTATATTAGTATGCAAAAACTCAGGACAGTATTATGTTCATTAAATGTTTAGTGTTTTAGTTTTAGAGTTGGTGTAAATTTTCATACTCTTGTACCACTATGCAAAAACTCAGGACAGTGTTACAGCTTTACTATTTTATGCTTATGTCTATTATTATATGTTTCAGTGTTTCAATGTTTAAATAGTTACTGTTGCACCGAGGGACTGAGAGAAACGCAATTTCAATTCTGTGTATGTCCTGTACATATTGCAGTTCTGACAATAAAGTTGACTTTGACTTTGCTTCCAGCAGAACTACGGGGATCAGTCTGGGATGAGTTTGATGTCTGGGTTGGGCCTCGGCTATGACCGCGGACAGTACATGTCAGGTCACGCCCCACAGCACGGTATGCGGCGGCAGAAATCCATCGGTGAGGTTGTCTGTATTTTCCGTCTGCCCCCCGTCCACCTGTTTGTCTGTCCTCTGGGTCAGTAGAGGTCTATGATGTGTCTTGTCTGTGACCAAATGTGTGAACTTTATCTGTATCTAAATGTTTGCTGTATAAACACTCTCTGTAAAAGTTGTTTTATCTTATTGTTAGCTTACTTGATGCTATCTGGCTTGATTATGATGTTATGAGCAGTCAGTATCTTACCTGCAGCAGATAGCAGTCAGAGCCATCTCAGTTTGAAGAGTTGGGGAGAAATTCTCAATGAGAAGCTATAACATCTACTGATAAAAGGACCTGTTTAAGGCAGAAGTTCCTCCTTTTAAAACAAACTTCTTCGTACTAACGTTTGTGTTGCTACGCTAACGGTGCCTGAAATAACTGATCAACGAGCAGCTAGATTTGCCAGAAATGTTTGATTTTTTTTTTAACTAGATTATTTAAAATAATCTGCCTCGTGCAGGTATTCTCATATTCCTCTCAGAAAGGAACGTCATCTTTGCTTTCGTGATGAAAGTACCTTGAAAGAATGGGAATTGGCCTGAAAGCCTCTGTTTCAGCTGCAGAGCCTGAGGTGAAGCTTTGCTTCCCTGTAAGCCCCAGCTGTAGGGACACTGTCGTTTTTTAAAGCGTCACTGACATGATTTTTTTACTATGCATAAAATTGCTCAAAATATATATCTTGTATCATTCAACTACTGTATGTTTGTTTATGCAAACAAAATGATAAATCAATTTAATTTTGCTTTAAAAGTGATTTTAAACTTCACGCCGTGTTTATTCACGGGAAATCCGATTACACGTGAATGCAACATCTGTGACGTAAAATCAGGCAGAGGCAGTCTGCGTGTGTCTGCAGCTCGCCTGCAGACCCCTTTTTTTTATTTACTTGAAAAATGCCGTTACGTTGTGTCGCATTTGGGTGTTCTAATATCATCAGTGAACAAGTGAGACTTTTCACTTTCCCTAAAGATTAAATACTTCGTCAAGAATGCAACAAAGCTGCACCCCTCGGAGCTCCCCCTCACCTGAAGGTAAAGGCCCCGGCAGAGCTCTGCGTTGTGCCGAACGCCGCTCGACGCGCGCGTGCTGCGCGTGCTGCACGCAGGCAGTTCACATCATAGCTCTGCGTGAAGCTCCAACGTTTTCGCTCCAAATACTTGACGTCATTTGAGCAGAAGAAGGGCAGAGCGTTTACCTACGGGACAAATTGAGGTAGCTGATTGGTCATTTGCTGACACGCCTACTGAATTGATTGACAGGTCGGGTCGGGGGAAAAAAGGCACGGGCTGCGCAGCTTTGTTCTGTGTTTATATGTTAATAAAAAGTTCTAAAAAATAAAATAAAAACAGGGAGCGCTGGTCCAGCACACCAGAACACCAGGAAATATTTAGAACCTCGCGCAGCCACGTTGGACATGAGTTTAATTCGCTCGTGATAAATTCATTCATTTCTCATCATTTCATTCATGGAGTCAACGGAGGTGGAAGCGATCACTTGACTTTTGGCAAAAAAAACAAAAGAAAAGTCCAGATCAGGGATGAAAAAGGGGAATTTAAGACATTTGTGTCTCATACAAAACAGTCCGGTGCCGGGCAGTTTATTGTGAGACAACGCGTGAGCGTAAGCGGTCGTAAAATTTGAGCTTGGCGCGTTCACGCCCGCGTTCAAAGGCTTGTGCCGCGCTGTTCGCACGGCGTCGAGCGGCGTTCGGCCCAACGCAGAGCTCTGCCGGGGCCTTTAGTCTCGACGACTGCAGACCTAAATGAGATCCTGCTGTTTCTTGTTCCATCACCCGAACTATTTTCTGCTTCCCAAACTGAAAACAAATAGCTCAAATCTTCACATAGATTGATAAATTCGTCGGGTTTTAAATTGTCCGCGACCTAATACCAGAGCCCTCTGCCCGATTTTACGTCACAGATGTTGCATTCGCGTGTACAGTAATCGGATTTCCCGTGAATAAACACAGCGCACAGTTTAAAATCACTTTTAAAGCAAAATTAAATTATCATTTTGTTTGCAAAAACAAACATAGTTGAATGATACAAGATATATATTTTGAGCAATTTCATGCATAGTAAAAAAAAATCATGTCACACACGCTTTAAGCAGAAACAGGAAACGGTACCAAATCATAAATCAACAGCTGGGATTAGGCTCTTCTCTGCTTCTAAACAGATGTGCTACATTAAGTGGCCCTGCAGGACTAAAGGATGAAACGTGATTGGATGGAAGATTTAAATGGGATGGAAGGCGTGTGCAGCTTTAACGCACACAGCAACGCCGATGTTGAAAACGTTCTCGAAGTGAACTGTTTCTCACCAAAACGATGAGCTGTAAAAACAGAAAGGAGTCACTCAGAAGAAAAGAGTTTTCTGATGATGGGTTGTTCTTGAATGGGTCCTGCTCTTTATAACCTCTGTTCTTCATGGGAACTTCTCCCCGATCCTCTAAACTGGGTTCACACTGACAGCTGTTTGCTGCAGGTAAGGTACTTGCTGCTCCACACATCAAACAGCTGTTTGCTTTGATGGGCATCTAAATGCTGTTCAGCACTTGTTTCTGAACTTCTGCGTGTGTTATGATAAATGCAGGAGCTGAGGACAGACTTGCTCACAGGTTCCTGGGCAGGCAGAATTAGACAGACGCCCTCAGATTTGAATATGACCAAACTTTTGTTTTTCTACCTGTATTTCCTCAATAGTTTGTCTTTATTGCTCTTTGTGGATGTGCTGCAGGTGTTCCTGAGGAGGAGAAGCAGCTCCTTCACCCTCCAGCCATGAAGTTTGTCCGCAGTCTGTCGGTGCCGGGCCCAGACGAGATCCCGCCTCCTCCCACTACAGCTCCACCAGATCCTCCCTTCTCTTCCGCTCCTCCACTTGGCTGGAGAGCAAAGTCATCCCAGCAGCCCGCTGTCTCAGTGTCCCAGTCAACGTCCACCTCTGTGCACTACCAGCCCTTCTCCCAGTCCGGGCACTTCAGCCAGGGCGGCAGGGAGAGGGCGGGTGGTCCTGGCGCCGGCCCCAGCGGTGGAACGATGGACCACGCTGCGTCTTACGTACAGGCAGCTGCTCATACGGCTCAAAGCAGGACGGCTTCGCGGAAGGTCGCCTACACTGGGGAGCCTGTTGGGGCCGGGTCGGGGGCCAAAGCGGCAGGTCTTAGAAGAGGCTACAGCACCGCCGTACCCCCGTCCAGCATTGCTACTGTCATGCCTCAGCAACAACAGCCCACCCAGAGTCAGCCCCAGCGGGCAGAGCGCAGCGCAGCAGGTCCTAAAGGAGGGGCCAGGAGAGGTAAGGGCCCCTTGGTAAAACAATCAAAGGTAGAGGACCTGCGTCTAACCCACGGCACGCTGGGGAGCAAAGACTCGGTGGAGAAAAGCTCCATTCCCATTCCCACCATCATCGTCAAGGCGCCGTCGACCAGCAGCAGTGGGCGGAGCAGCCAGGGCAGCAGCGTGGAGGCCGACGTCCCTGCACCTGGGGAGGCAGGTGAAGCCAAAACGCCTCACGGCCCTCCTCCCTCCACGCCCGCTCCGCAGCCCCCCGCTCCACCGTCCGTCCCAGCGCCGCCACCTCCGTCCATGCCTTCCATGCGAGTCCAGGAAAATCTGGATTACACCAGCCAGTTTGGAGCGGCCATCGTGAGCGCGGCTCGCCAAGAGAGGGAGCGATTCCGCGAAGCCCGCCGGAAGAGCGCCTCCTTGTTCATGTCTGCGGAGGAGGATTTGAGTCTGGGGGTGAGCGATGAGCTCGGAGGGATGACGAGGGCTCAGGCGTCGCAGCTGAGCACACAGGCCGACGGCTCGTCAATGCGACTGCGACCCTCCAAGTCCATCGACGAGGGCATGTTCTCTGCAGACACCTTCATCCAACACACCCGCAGCATGCCTCCATCCTTCGGCCTCCCTGAGTACTCCTCGCCTGCACTCGACTATCAGCCCAAGTCTGTCCCTACTGATCTGTATGCAGCGGCAGGCAGGCAGCCGGCTCCCCCCACCAACACCACCTTCATTCACCCTCTGACGGGGAAGGCGCTTGACCCCGCGTCACCGCTCGGCCTCGCCCTGGCCGCCAGAGAGCGCGCCCTGCGTGACGACAGCAGGTTCAGGAGGGGGGCGGAGCACCACTTCACCCGCCAAACGTCGAGCGTGGCGTTCCCCTCCTCTGCTGTCGCCTCTCAGCCTCTGTCGTCCACGGCGCAGTCCTCCAGCTCCTACCTGGTCACCTCTTCTTCTCTGGCGGGGACGACACCCAGCGTCGGTCGCCCGCCCTCGCCCAGAATCCTCAGAGGAGTTGGGAGTACGTGGAGCGAGGAAAGTGGAGGGGAAAGGGAGCGGGAAGGAGGCGGAGCTCGTGAGGGTCTTCGAGTTCGCTTCTCCGAAGACAAAACGGTCCACACACACCACTACCAGCCGAGCTACAGGGAGCGGTCGAGGGAGCGGAGCAAAGAGCAGGAGGGCTACGTCCGGCGAGCGGAGCAGGCGGCGGCGGACGGGGGCTCGCAGCCTCCTCGAAGACCCTCGTTCCTCAGGATGGAGAGTCAAGCCGAGGCTTACATCCTGTCTCTCACGCCCCCCTCTCCCCCGCACACGGCTGCTCAGCAGGGGGCAAACACAACTGGAGGCGGCGGGGCGGGTTTGATGGTTCTTCCTCCCCCCGCCCTCTCGGTTGACGCAGATGATGAGTTCGTCTATGCAGACCCCCTCCCACCGCCGTTAGAGTTCGCCAACAGCTTTGACCGAGGAGTATCGGGATACACGCAACACAGGAGGCTTTCCAACAACCTGACCTCACGCCAACAGCAAGTCCCTGCCCCTCCACCACCACCACCTCCTCCGCCGCCGCCCCCTCCGCCCCACCAAAAAGAACAGTTTATAGGTGGTTTTGCTGCTCACACGCCGCTGTCCTCTCCTCAGGCGGGGGACTCCACTGCCTCCAGCCTCACGTCTTACGACAGCGAGGTGGCGAACCTCACTCAGTCTGTTCATTCGCCGTCACAAACATCGCCAAATCCTCCACCCACTTCCTCACCCTCTAACCTGCAGCCAACCACGGGCCCCCCTCCTCCTCCAGCCGTCTCACCTCCACCTCCCCCTGGGTCTGGATCCTATCACAGGCCCTTTTCTGTGTCTCACCACCTTTACAACAGCACTCACGTGTCTGGACGATCTTCACCCACACCTCCCTCACACACGATGGTGCCTCCCCCTGCTTATCGTGGTCCTTCCTCCTCCACCGCTGCTGCCTCCGTCCCATACAGAATCACTGCCTCCCATGCCACGACCGCTAGCTGTGCTTCAATGACCGCCACTGCAACAAGCACCTCCACCCAGCTCTACCACGAGCGAACGCACGTCACGCACGCAGCTCCCTCCACTGCCACCGCAGGCCGGACAGGGGAGCACCACCGTCGTCCTCCTGCTGCCAAAAAAGGAGAGTCCCAGGAGACGGTGGTGGACTCTGGA
>JBBPBX010003842.1:0-47078 GCA_038048925.1 Garcialebias charrua | reverse complement strand
TATATATATATTTATTTATTTTTTTCATTTACCCTTTATTTATACAGGTAGTCTCATTGAGCCACGAGAACTCATTTTCATGAGAGACCTGTTTTAGGGAGCAGATGGTGGGGGTTAAGGACCTTGCTCAGGGGCCCAGAGTGGGGCGAATGAGGGTGGAGGCAGGTGTGGGTGTTTCACCTTTTCCCCCCACATTTTGATGTCGGTACCGGGGCTTGAACCGGCGATCTTCCGATCACAGGTCCACCGTCTCTAACCTCTGTGCCACCACTCCCCACAAATAAAAACATTATTTATAAATATTGTCCCCACAGAAATATACTCTTAAATTCTCTTTGAAATCTGTTTCTGCTAAACTTGCTCTGTCTTCTTCTGTTACTTTTATCTTTTAGCTCGCCTTTTGCTACTTTTATCTTTTAGCTGACATTTTGCTATTTTAGGCTGCCATTAAACTTTTAGTTTTTAGCACACCATCGGCTACTTTTATCATTTACCTACTAATCTTTTACTTTTAACTCCCATTTCGCTATTTTTTGTTTTGGCTGGCCTTTCGCTATATTTAATGCTTAGTTAGCTACTTGCTAATTTTAGCTGCTGTTCTGCTGCATTTAGTTTTTCACATGCTACTTTTAAGTTTTTGTTTCACTTTTGCTACATTTATCTTTAAGCTTTGCTACTTTTATCCACCAATCTGTTACTTTTAGCTGGCCTTTGCTTATTTTAGCAACAATTGTGCTACATTTAGCTTTAGCTACTGCTGTTTTAAACTACCTGCCAAAAGCCTTTTATTTTTATTTTAGCTAGCCTATCATTTCTTTCAGTTTAAGCTCACCTTTTGCTTCTTTATTTATTTTTACCTTTAGTTTTAGCCAATGTGTTACCAACTTTAGCTTTTTGCTAGCATTCTGCTTTTTTTTTAGGTTTTAATCAGCATTATTTTGCGTTAAGCTTTTAGCTAGAGTTCTGCTGTTTTTAGCTTTTAGCAAGATTCTTACTGCTTTTAGCTAGCATTCTGCTTGTTTTAGCATTTTGCCAGAGTTCTGATTCTTTTAGCATTTGGCTAGTGTCCATCTTTCACAACTCAGTTTCAGCTTCTACATCAAATGTCAGCGTTCATTCAGCACTGATTTATTCTGAGTACCTGTGTCTGCCCAGAGGCCTCTGGCTGCTCCAGCTGTCCTTGCTTCTTTGCTGCAGCTTGCTGCTCAGCTCGTTGATGATGCTGGGCTTCATGCTGGATGCGGGGGGGTAGATCTTCTTCCCCTCCAACAGAGACTGGTTGTTCTCATCACAGCTCGTCGGTCCGTCTCCCCACAGGGGCCTCATTTCAGGTGTGCGTGGCCGGTCAAAATACGGTGACATGGGACGCCCCAAGTTCTGCAGGTCCCTGATGCTGTACCCGTCCTGACCGCGCTCGTTGACGCCCGCTCCCTCCTCTACCTCGTCGTCTTCGGGCTCGTCTCGCGGCCTGTGGGGGTGGTAGGATGCAGGAGCGGTGCTCGTCTGTCGGTGGAGATCCCCAGCGCGACTTCCCTCTCTGAACCTGCTGGATTTGGGGTAGGTGGAAGCTGCTGCAGTCGCATTCTGCATCTCAAACGTTTGTCCGTCCAGGTAGCTCATGTAGGACTCAAGGAAATCCCCTCTTTCCGTTTCCCCTGAACCCCCACCCGTTCGTCCTCCAGCTCCAGTTCCCACCCTTTCCCCTCGGTCTAGTCTGTCTGCCCGAACGCCAGCTCCCGTTAGAGCCAGGATGCTGTCCAGGTGATGGTCGCTGCTGCTGCGGCTGTCCAGTTCTTCTATTCCAGAGTCCACCACCGTCTCCTGGGACTCTCCTTTTTTGGCAGCAGGAGGACGACGGTGGTGCTCCCCTGTCCGGCCTGCGGTGGCAGTGGAGGGAGCTGCGTGCGTGACGTGCGTTCGCTCGTGGTAGAGCTGGGTGGAGGTGCTTGTTGCAGTGGCGGTCATTGAAGCACAGCTAGCGGTCGTGGCATGGGAGGCAGTGATTCTGTATGGGACGGAGGCAGCAGCGGTGGAGGAGGAAGGACCACGATAAGCAGGGGGAGGCACCATCGTGTGTGAGGGAGGTGTGGGTGAAGATCGTCCAGACACGTGAGTGCTGTTGTAAAGGTGGTGAGACACAGAAAAGGGCCTGTGATAGGATCCAGACCCAGGGGGAGGTGGAGGTGAGACGGCTGGAGGAGGAGGGGGGCCCGTGGTTGGCTGCAGGTTAGAGGGTGAGGAAGTGGGTGGAGGATTTGGCGATGTTTGTGACGGCGAATGAACAGACTGAGTGAGGTTCGCCACCTCGCTGTCGTAAGACGTGAGGCTGGAGGCAGTGGAGTCCCCCGCCTGAGGAGAGGACAGCGGCGTGTGAGCAGCAAAACCACCTATAAACTGTTCTTTTTGGTGGGGCGGAGGGGGCGGCGGCGGAGGAGGTGGTGGTGGTGGAGGGGCAGGGACTTGCTGTTGGCGTGAGGTCAGGTTGTTGGAAAGCCTCCTGTGTTGCGTGTATCCCGATACTCCTCGGTCAAAGCTGTTGGCGAACTCTAACGGCGGTGGGAGGGGGTCTGCATAGACGAACTCATCATCTGCGTCAACCGAGAGGGCGGGGGGAGGAAGAACCATCAAACCCGCCCCGCCGCCTCCAGTTGTGTTTGCCCCCTGCTGAGCAGCCGTGTGCGGGGGAGAGGGGGGCGTGAGAGACAGGATGTAAGCCTCGGCTTGACTCTCCATCCTGAGGAACGAGGGTCTTCGAGGAGGCTGCGAGCCCCCGTCCGCCGCCGCCTGCTCCGCTCGCCGGACGTAGCCCTCCTGCTCTTTGCTCCGCTCCCTCGACCGCTCCCTGTAGCTCGGCTGGTAGTGGTGTGTGTGGACCGTTTTGTCTTCGGAGAAGCGAACTCGAAGACCCTCACGAGCTCCGCCTCCTTCCCGCTCCCTTTCCCCTCCACTTTCCTCGCTCCACGTACTCCCAACTCCTCTGAGGATTCTGGGCGAGGGCGGGCGACCGACGCTGGGTGTCGTCCCCGCCAGAGAAGAAGAGGTGACCAGGTAGGAGCTGGAGGACTGCGCCGTGGACGACAGAGGCTGAGAGGCGACAGCAGAGGAGGGGAACGCCACGCTCGACGTTTGGCGGGTGAAGTGGTGCTCCGCCCCCCTCCTGAACCTGCTGTCGTCACGCAGGGCGCGCTCTCTGGCGGCCAGGGCGAGGCCGAGCGGTGACGCGGGGTCAAGCGCCTTCCCCGTCAGAGGGTGAATGAAGGTGGTGTTGGTGGGGGGAGCCGGCTGCCTGCCTGCCGCTGCATACAGATCAGTAGGGACAGACTTGGGCTGATAGTCGAGTGCAGGCGAGGAGTACTCAGGGAGGCCGAAGGATGGAGGCATGCTGCGGGTGTGTTGGATGAAGGTGTCTGCAGAGAACATGCCCTCGTCGATGGACTTGGAGGGTCGCAGTCGCATTGACGAGCCGTCGGCCTGTGTGCTCAGCTGCGACGCCTGAGCCCTCGTCATCCCTCCGAGCTCATCGCTCACCCCCAGACTCAAATCCTCCTCCGCAGACATGAACAAGGAGGCGCTCTTCCGGCGGGCTTCGCGGAATCGCTCCCTCTCTTGGCGAGCCGCGCTCACGATGGCCGCTCCAAACTGGCTGGTGTAATCCAGATTTTCCTGGACTCGCATGGAAGGCATGGACGGAGGTGGCGGCGCTGGGACGGACGGTGGAGCGGGGGGCTGCGGAGCGGGCGTGGAGGGAGGAGGGCCGTGAGGCGTTTTGGCTTCACCTGCCTCCCCAGGTGCAGGGACGTCGGCCTCCACGCTGCTGCCCTGGCTGCTCCGCCCACTGCTGCTGGTCGACGGCGCCTTGACGATGATGGTGGGAATGGGAATGGAGCTTTTCTCCACCGAGTCTTTGCTCCCCAGCGTGCCGTGGGTTAGACGCAGGTCCTCTACCTTTGATTGTTTTACCAAGGGGCCCTTACCTCTCCTGGCCCCTCCTTTAGGACCTGCTGCGCTGCGCTCTGCCCGCTGGGGCTGACTCTGGGTGGGCTGTTGTTGCTGAGGCATGACAGTAGCAATGCTGGACGGGGGTACGGCGGTGCTGTAGCCTCTTCTAAGACCTGCCGCTTTGGCCCCCGACCCGGCCCCAACAGGCTCCCCAGTGTAGGCGACCTTCCGCGAAGCCGTCCTGCTTTGAGCCGTATGAGCAGCTGCCTGTACGTAAGACGCAGCGTGGTCCATCGTTCCACCGCTGGGGCCGGCGCCAGGACCACCCGCCCTCTCCCTGCCGCCCTGGCTGAAGTGCCCGGACTGGGAGAAGGGCTGGTAGTGCACAGAGGTGGACGTTGACTGGGACACTGAGACAGCGGGCTGCTGGGATGACTTTGCTCTCCAGCCAAGTGGAGGAGCGGAAGAGAAGGGAGGATCTGGTGGAGCTGTAGTGGGAGGAGGCGGGATCTCGTCTGGGCCCGGCACCGACAGACTGCGGACAAACTTCATGGCTGGAGGGTGAAGGAGCTGCTTCTCCTCCTCAGGAACACCTGCAGCACATCCACAAAGAGCAATAAAGACAAATTATTGAGGAAATACAGGTAGAAAAACAAAAGTTTGGTCATATTCAAATCTGAGGGCGTCTGTCTAATTCTGCCTGCCCAGGAACCTGTGAGCAAGTCTGTCCTCAGCTCCTGCATTTATCATAACACACGCAGAAGTTCAGAAACAAGTGCTGAACAGCATTTAGATGCCCATCAAAGCAAACAGCTGTTTGATGTGTGGAGCAGCAAGTATCTTACCTGCAGCAAACAGCTGTCAGTGTGAACCCAGTTTAGAGGATCGGGGAGAAGTTCCCATGAAGAACAGAGGTTATAAAGAGCAGGACCCATTCAAGAACAACCCATCATCAGAAAACTCTTTTCTTCTGAGTGACTCCTTTCTGTTTTTACAGCTCATCGTTTTGGTGAGAAACAGTTCACTTCGAGAACGTTTTCAACATCGGCGTTGCTGTGTGCGTTAAAGCTGCACACGCCTTCCATCCCATTTAAATCTTCCATCCAATCACGTTTCATCCTTTAGTCCTGCAGGGCCACTTAATGTAGCACATCTGTTTAGAAGCAGAGAAGAGCCTAATCCCAGCTGTTGATTTATGATTTGGTACCGTTTCCTGTTTCTGCTTAAAGCGTGTGTGACATGATTTTTTTTACTATGCATGAAATTGCTCAAAATATATATCTTGTATCATTCAACTATGTTTGTTTTTGCAAACAAAATGATAATTTAATTTTGCTTTAAAAGTGATTTTAAACTTCGCGCTGTGTTTATTCACGGGAAATCCGATTACTGTACACGCGAATGCAACATCTGTGACGTAAAATCGGGCAGAGGGCTCTGGTATTAGGTCGCGGACAATTTAAAACCCGACGAATTTAGCAATCTATGTGAAGATTTGAGCTATTTGTCTTCAGTTTGGGAAGCAGAAAATAGTTCGGGTGATGGAACAAGAAACAGCAGGATCTCATTTAGGTCTGCAGCCGTATGAGACTAAAGGCCCCGGCAGAGCTCTGCGTTGGGCCGAACGCCGCTCGACGCCGTGCGAACAGCGCAGCACAAGCCTTTGAACGCGGGCGTGAACGCGCCAAGCTCAAATTTTACGACCGCTTACGCGCACACGTTGTCTCACAATAAACTGCCCGGCGCCGGACTGTTTTGTATGAGACACAAATGTCTTAAATTCCCCTTTTTCATCCCTGATCTGGACTTTTCTTTTGTTTTTTTTGCCAAAAGTCAAGTGATCGCTTCCACCTCCGTTGACTCCATGAATGAAATGATGAGAAATGAATGAATTTATCACGAGCGAATTAAACTCATGTCCAACGTGGCTGCGCGAGGTTCTAAATATTTCCTGGTGTTCTGGTGTGCTGGACCAGCGCTCCCTGTTTTTATTTTATTTTTTAGAACTTTTTATTAACATATAAACACAGAACAAAGCTGCGCAGCCCGTGCCTTTTTTTCCCCGACCCGACCTGTCAATCAATTCAGTAGGCGTGTCAGCAAATGACCAATCAGCTACCTCAATTTGTCCCGTAGGTAAACGCTCTGCCCTTCTTCTGCTCAAATGACGTCAAGTATTTGGAGCGAAAACGTTGGAGCTTCACGCAGAGCTATGCTGTGAACTGCCTGCGCGCAGCACGCGCGCGTCGAGCGGCGTTCGGCACAACGCAGAGCTCTGCCGGGGCCTTTACCTTCAGGTGAGGGGGAGCTCCGAGGGGTGCAGCTTTGTTGCATTCTTGACGAAGTATTTAATCTTTAGGGAAAGTGAAAAGGCTCACTTGTTCACTGATGATATTAGAACACGCAAATGCGACACAACGTAACAGCATTTTCCAAGTAAATAAAAAAAAGGGGTCTGCAGGCGAGCTGCAGACACACGCAGACTGCCTCTGCCTGATTTTACGTCACAGATGTTGCATTCACGTGTAATCGGATTTCCCGTGAATAAACACGGCGTGAAGTTTAAAATCACTTTTAAAGCAAAATTAAATTGATTTATCATTTTGTTTGCATAAACAAACATACAGTAGTTGAATGATACAAGATATATATTTTGAGCAATTTTATGCATAGTAAAAAAATCATGTCAGTGACGCTTTAAAAAACGACAGTGTCCCTACAGCTGGGGCTTACAGGGAAGCAAAGCTTCACCTCAGGCTCTGCAGCTGAAACAGAGGCTTTCAGGCCAATTCCCATTCTTTCAAGGTACTTTCATCACGAAAGCAAAGATGACGTTCCTTTCTGAGAGGAATATGAGAATACCTGCACGAGGCAGATTATTTTAAATAATCTAGTTAAAAAAAAAATCAAACATTTCTGGCAAATCTAGCTGCTCGTTGATCAGTTATTTCAGGCACCGTTAGCGTAGCAACACAAACGTTAGTACGAAGAAGTTTGTTTTAAAAGGAGGAACTTCTGCCTTAAACAGGTCCTTTTATCAGTAGATGTTATAGCTTCTCATTGAGAATTTCTCCCCAACTCTCCAAACTGAGATGGCTCTGACTACTATCTGCTGCAGGTAAGATACTGACTGCTCATAACGTCATAATCAAGCCAGATAGCATCAAGTAAGCTAACAATAAGATAAAACAACTTTTACAGAGAGTGTTTATACAGCAAACATTTAGATACAGATAAAGTTCACACATTTGGTCACAGACAAGACACATCATAGACCTCTACTGACCCAGAGGACAGACAAACAGGTGGACGGGGGGCAGACGGAAAATACAGACAACCTCACCGATGGATTTCTGCCGCCGCATACCGTGCTGTGGGGCGTGACCTGACATGTACTGTCCGCGGTCATAGCCGAGGCCCAACCCAGACATCAAACTCATCCCAGACTGATCCCCGTAGTTCTGCTGGAAGCAAAGTCAAAGTCAACTTTATTGTCAGAACTGCAATATGTACAGGACATACACAGAATTGAAATTGCGTTTCTCTCAGTCCCTCGGTGCAACAGTAACTATTTAAACATTGAAACACTGAAACATATAATAATAGACATAAGCATAAAATAGTAAAGCTGTAACACTGTCCTGAGTTTTTGCATAGTGGTACAAGAGTATGAAAATTTACACCAACTCTAAAACTAAAACACTAAACATTTAATGAACATAATACTGTCCTGAGTTTTTGCATACTAATATAGCATATATATATATAGCATACGGGAAACGTGGAGTAGTTAAAGAGGCAAGCTGATGTTCAGACATGCACGTTATTTAAATTTATAACGTTGAGCCTAAACTTTCAAACTCTTGGTGCTGAAAACCTCTTGTTGGATCAGATTTTGTTTCCATATTCTTCACACTGACATGAAGGTTTGCTGATAAGATGAAAGTTTTTAGTGGTCATCATTAACCCAACAAGAGACAATCGGTGATATATTCACCAAAAACGTGTTTGAGCTTTTATTTCCTCTGCAAGGAGGGAGGGGCAGGATGGGCGTTCACCATTATCCATAGAGCAGGCTGGTTGCAAAAAATAAAAATAAATATTTTGGTTTTAAAACAAATTCATGACTTTGACTAGGAATATACCTGATGTGTGCAACCAGGTCTGGGCTGATTTTAGGAGCTCCAGGCAGCTTCATGATTTCAAACATTACATCATTTTTATCACAGCACATTTTAAAGTTGCAACCAGCAGAACGTTTGTCTTGAAAACTGAGGTGCACCGAGGACGGATCCCAGAGGAACGATGTCAGCGCAGACAATCATTGAGAGTTCATTTACTCAAGTGGCTTCATGAACTTTAATACAGCAGGAAAAAAATGTAATTTAACAGTAGCGCTGGACAATAATTTGATATCGATATACAGGTACCGTATTTTCCGGTGTATAGGTCGCACCTTTTTATGTTTTTTTCAAGGCCTGCGACCTATACACCGGTGCAACCTATATATGGCTTGTTATCACTTTCGGCGAAACAAATTTTTTAAATCCAGCTCATTTCACAATTACGTTCATTTATTAAGGAAAAGTTCAGCTCAGACACATATTTGCTATAATTTTTATCAAACAAATAATTGTTTTTAAGTGTTAATCTTCTTAAAAGCCTTGCTGTGCGCTCCTGTGGCAGACATTTGCAGCAGAGCTAAACGTAGGTGCGACCTATCTAGGGATTTTTCCAATCTATTGGTGATAATTGGACAATGCGACCTATACACCGGTGCGACCTATACACCAGAAAATACGGTAGTCCTCGGGTTACGACATTTCGTGGTTACGTCACACATCTCATAAAAAAAATATATACATATATTTTGAAAAGCCAGTTCCGGTTGTACTTCCTGTTTGATGGTAGAAGTAGCAGTAGCTTGACGCAGCAGAAAAACACAGAGACTCGCTCTGGACCAAGTTTCACGGCAGAAACAGCAAAGCAGTGGAGGTGGAGACCTTACTGGACAGAGGTTTTGGCTTTCTTGGGCACCCTGAAGCCTTCTTCACTGAAACTGAACCACTCCCCTCGAAGCTCTTGATGATTTAATAAATGGTTGATTGGGGAACTGCCTTACTAGCAGCCAGGTCCTTGTAATTCATCTGATCACTCTTCACTGAGCCATGTTATTGAGCCGTTCACATACATATGTAACTTATCATTTTCAACAGGAATATTTCCAGATAATATGAAAGTAGCTAAGGTCGTTCCTCTTTTTAAAAATGGTGATAAATGTGTATTCAACAATTATAGACCTATATCCTTGTTACCACAGTTTTCAAAAATTCTTGAAAAACTATTTGTAAACAGACTAGATCAATTTATAGATAAACAAAATATTCTAAGCAACAGTCAGTATGGGTTTAGATCAAAAAACTCTACATCAATGGCTCTCATGGAATTAATGGAACAAATAACTACTGCTGTCGATCAAAAACAATATTGTATCAGTATTTTTGTTGATTTAAAAAAGCATTCGATACTATTGATCACACCATTCTCCTTGAAAAACTGAACAAATATGGTATTAGAGGACCAGCATTACAGTGGGTATCTAGCTACTTAAAAGATAGGAAACAATTTGTACAAATAAATGATGTAAGATCTGACCTCTGTAATATCACATGTGGAGTTCCCCAAGGCTCTGTACTTGGACCAAAGCTTTTTATTTTATATGTGAATGACTTGGAAACAACACATAAATTCTGTAAGAATAAAAATAGCTAAATCGATTGCAGTACTGTACAAAGTCAGAGACCTATTGAATGATAAAGCTCTGTATTTGTTGTATAACACAATCATTGTTCCACACTTAATCTATTGTATTGATGTTTGGGGGAATGCGTGTAAAACAATCACAAAGCCTATTTTTGTATTACAGAAAAGAGCTGTAAGAATTATCACTAGAAAACATTACCGTCATCCATCAAGTACATTATTTTATCAACTGAAGTTATTGAAGTTCCATGATTTGGTAGACTATAATATTTTATCAGTTATGTATAGAGCTCAAAATAATGCATTACCTTTAAATATCCAAATGCATTTTGTTAAAAGACAAAGTTGTTATAATCTTAAGGGGACAGAGATGTTTGTAAAACCACAATTCAGAACTAGTTTGAAGGGACGTTCTACCTCAATCCAGGGAATTAGATTATGGAATGGCTTGGAGAATGTAGTTAAAAATGCCAAGTCAATGTTTACATTTAAGAAAATGATCAAAACAAATGTGTTAAAAAAATATATGTGAAATAGCGTAATGTGTATTGTATTAGTATTAGTTAGAAAATTAGTATTAGTTAGAAAATATTAGTTAGAAAATTAGAAAAGAGTTAGTCATTTTGTACTGTTGGTTGAAGATTATTATTGTTTAATCTGATTGTTGGAAAAAAGTTGGTTGAAGATTATTATTGTTTACATGGTTGATTATTGTTGTTTAATCTGATTGTTGGAAGTAAGGGGCAGATATAATAAGATTTATTCTTCTTTCTGCTACCTTTCATTTTTTTTATATTTGTACAATATCATTTATGAGATTGTCTTGTATTGTTTCTTTTGTAAAAAAATGAACAAATTTAATAAACAAAATAAATGGTTGATTGGGGAACTGCCTTACTAGCAGCCAGGTCCTTGTAATTCATCTGATCACTCTTCACAGTCTGAAATTGCCACGATAAAAACAGAGTCCCAAAAAAAAAAAAACTGAAAACAAAAATTTTGTGACATTCTCAAAACGTTTGGCCACGACTGAAGATCTAAGTCATGGCGTCAAGCTTCTCCATCCGGGGTAGAAATGATGGATGGGAGCTCCGCAGGGCCAAGAGAAAACAGCCACAGCACTTCACTGACAACAGTAAAATGAATCAAACAAGTCTAGAAGATTAATTTGATTTGCTGCCATGGAGCCGATTCATTTCTCAGCCGATCCGTGAGGAAAAACTTTGTGGTTTGGTTTAATTTTGTCTGCTTGTTATTAAAATGGTGAGCTAATTTATTATATTTGTCTGTTTCCTGTTAATTGCCGTATAAATTAGGCTATTAAAAGTGCATATTAACTGCTGGGTGAAGTCGAGTTATTAATATTGAAACATTACCTGAGTCCACATTATAAGAGAGCCATTACGAACAGGGAACACAGGAGTGATGAAACAGAACTTTCTCCTAACGTTAAATTTATTTTTACTGCAGCCTGTTTTAATTGATCACAATATTAAAATATATGGAATATTTGGAATGCAGCAATTTTACAAATTTGTTATTAAAAAATATATGTACCAATGAATGCATGGGGCCACCACGGTGCAGTTTTATTTAGTTTTTGAATTTTGTCTTTAATCTCAGAATTCTGAGGTAAAAAAAAGTCAGAATTCCAAAAGAGTTAATAATTTTTTTTACCATTTTGACCCTAATTCTCTACCAAATGTATCAGAGCTGTTTCTAACTTCAATGATGTTTTGTATTTTTTTATTGTGTGTTTTTCATTTTATCCTCTGTGCTTCTCTTTTGGTGTTTATATTGATGCAGGCACAGCAGCACACTGCATACTATTCTATACCATGTATGATTGTGCATGTGAAAAGTAAAGTTATCTTATAGTTTAAATAAATAAGCTACACAGATCTTTGCTTTGCAATAATCCAACCACAGCGGCAGGGACTGAGCCGACGCCTGACAGAAGGTTTGAGGTGCTGCTGCTGGATGGACGACGATGACTTCAGTCAATCAGGGTGTAGGCTTTACATTATATTATTTTTATTTATAGGTCAAATAGGGACATTTAAACTTGCTAAAACTACCATAAATGGTTGATGTATATGTCCACTTGCCCAGATCACATTTATATCTCCTGTTTTTCTGTTAACTTGTTGCACTAAACTGTACCTAAAATGACACGTCTGTAGGAAAAACACAAATTCCAGGACGTTTAACATTTTATGATACACACCTCATTGCCATAGAAACTTCTTCCCCTGTCCCTCTTTGGCCCCTGTCCCCGTGTCCCCGACGCCTCGTTGGTGCTGATTGTCTGCTGAGCTGCTGCAAGAATTTCATCTAGTTTATCTGAGAGAACAAAGGACAAAAAGGGAGACAGGGAAAGAGAAAGACACAGGACAACGAAACAGGAATAAAACGAGGAGAACCTTGTGGACTGGGGGACACACTTGGTGCGGGTGGAAGAGAAAAAGAGGCGGAGCCTCAGAAAACAGTGACAAACAGGAGCATCCTTACTCAGAGCCATCTGATAAACCGTCCTCTTCTTCTCTGCAGCTTGTGAGGGCTCGAACTCTGAAAGAGAGGAGGAGAAGAGGCTGAGCGGTCAGCGCCGAACGCAACGCCTTCAGCAGGAGAGCACCGGAGCGTACCTGATTTTTTTTTCCAAGGGGTAGCAGCTGGAGGGAGGACAAAAGGAGAATTAGGTTTTGGCAGAAGTGAAAGTGTGACAGGCTTGTTACAGTGAATACTAATCATATTCTCCAGAGCCCGACGAACTGAGTCACCTCAGGAAAAAAAAAAAAAGCACATTCACCCCTACGCACCACACAGCTGAAGATGCACACTCACGTTACAGTAAAGATGCTGGAACACACGCATGATGCTTACTGTTGCTCTATTTCAAGCGCATGAACGTGAAGACACAGATAAATCTGTTGGTTCCCCTAAGAGCTCACTGACACTGCGCTTTATTTCTCAAGAAAATGTTTCAGTTCAACTGCACAACGAAGCGATGCTGTCAGATCCATGTGTACTCTTTCATTCATGAAGGTGAAAGTACCGCATACGGCACATTACACGCCCGTCAACCATTAAACAGCAGTCTATAGCAATGGTCCACACAAGACCTTGTATAACCTTTGACCTTGACTTGCAACCGCAGACTTTACCATAATTCATAATCAGCCTTTCGACGGGCGCTATAATAAAACACCCGCAAAGGTCACTGAAATAACTTGGAACTGTCATAGTTACAATAATAAAAAAAGCAAAACAAAAGTTAAAAGTTTCTTTTAAGTTGTGGTTCAAGAGAATTATTTTCAACAACCTGAAATGAAATCAGCATGGACAAAAAGAGCAGAGGAGGCTCGGGTCTGTCCTGGGTCTGAACCTGTGCAGGGTGCAATGAAACCTCAAGACTATCAAGGACTTCTGGAGAGAAATGTGCTGCTCAGAGTCAGAACGCTTGGTCTCAGCTGTAGCTCATGGGACCTCCAACAGGACAATGACCTAAAACACACAGCTAAAACACACAGCTAAAACACACAGCTAAAACGCACAGCTAAAACACACAGCTAAAACACACAGCTTAAACACCAACGAATGGATCAGAACCAAACATGGGACTTTTGTAAAGTTTCCTTCTGAGCCCTGATCCAAATCCTGTTGAACATCTGGGGCATGAGCTGCAACATCTGGAGGAGGAACCTTCAAACCTGAGACAGCCGGAGCTGTTTGTTAATGATAAGGGATACCTGTGGACAGGTGGACCAGAACACTTGTGGACAGGTGGACCAGAACATGTGAAGACAGGTGGACCAGAACATGTGAAGACAGGTGGACCAGAACATGTGAAGACAGGTGGACCAGAACATGTGAAGACAGGTGGACCAGAACATGTGAAGACAGGTGGACCAGAACATGTGAAGACAGGTGGACCAGAACACATGAAGACATGTGGACCAAAACACTTGTGGACAGGTGTACCAGAACATGTCAAGACAGGTGGACCAGAACATGTCAGGTGGACCAGAATATCTGTGGACAGGTGTACCAGAACATGTCAAGACAGGTGGACCAGAACATGTCAGGTGGACCAGAATATCTGTGGACAGGTGTACCAGAACATCTGTGGACAGGTGTACCAAAACACGTGAAGACAGGTGGACCAGAACATCTGTGGACAGGTGTACCAGAACATGTCAAGACAGGTGGACCAGAACATCTGTGGACAGGTGGACCAGAACATCTGTGGACAGGTGTACCAAAACACGTGAAGACAGGTGGACCAGAACATCTGTGGACAGGTGTACCAGAACATGTCAAGACAGGTGGACCAGAACATCTGTGGACAGGTGGACCAGAACATGTCAGGTGGACCAGAACATGTGAAGACAGGTGTACCAGAACATGTCAAGACAGGTGTACCAGAACATGTCAAGACAGGTGTACCAGAACATGTCAAGACAGGTGTACCAGAACATGTCAAGACAGGTGGACCAGAATATCTGTGGACAGGTGGACCAGAACATGTCAGGTGGACCAGAATATCTGTGGACAGGTGTACCAGAACATGTCAAGACAGGTGGACCAGAACACGTGAAGACAGGTGGACCAGAACATCTGTGGACAGGTGTACCAGAACATGTCAAGACAGGTGGACCAGAACATCTGTGGACAGGTGGATCAGAACATCTGTGGACAGGTGGACCAAAACATCTGTGGACAGGTGGACCAGAACATCTGTGGACAGGTGGACCAAAACATGTCAAGACAGGTGGACCAAAACATGTCAAGACAGGTGGACCAGAACACGTGAAAACAGGTGGACCAGAACACGTGAAAACAGGTGGACCAGAACACGTCAAGACAGGTGGACCAGAACATGTGAAGACAGGTGGACCAGAACACGTGAAGACAGGTGGACCAGAAAATGTGAAGACAGGTGGACCAGAAAATGTCAAGACAGGTGGACCAGAACATGTGAAGACAGGTGGACCAAAACACCTGTGGACAGGTGGACCAGAAAATGTGAAGACAGGTGGACCAGAAAATGTCAAGACAGGTGGACCAGAACACCTGAAGACAGGTGGACCAGAACATGTGAAGACAGGTGGACCAGAACACCTGAAGACAGGTGGACCAGAACATGTGAAGACAGGTGGACCAGAACACCTGAAGACAGGTGGACCAGAACACCTGAAGACAGGTGGACCAGAACACATCAAGACAGGTGGACCAGAACATGTGAAGAAAGGTGGACCAGAACACCTGAAGACAGGTGGACCAGAACACATCAAGACAGGTGGACCAGAACATGTGAAGAAAGGTGGACCAGAACATGTGAAGACAGGTGTACCAAAACACCTGTGGACAGGTGGACCAGAACACCTGAAGACAGGTGGACCAGAACATCTGAAGACAGGTGGACCAGAACACCTGAAGACAGGTGGACCAGAACACATCAAGACAGGTGGACCAGAACACATCAAGACAGGTGGACCAGAACACATCAAGACAGGTGGACCAGAACACCTGAAGACAGGTGGACCAGAAAATGTGAAGACAGGTGGACCAGAACATGTGAAGACAGGTGGACCAGAACATGTGAAGACAGGTGGACCAGAACACCTGAAGACAGGTGGACCAGAACACATCAAGACAGGTGGACCAGAACATGTGAAGAAAGGTGGACCAGAACACCTGAAGACAGGTGGACCAGAACACATCAAGACAGGTGGACCAGAACATGTGAAGAAAGGTGGACCAGAACATGTGAAGACAGGTGTACCAAAACACCTGTGGACAGGTGGACCAGAACACCTGAAGACAGGTGGACCAGAACATCTGAAGACAGGTGGACCAGAACACCTGAAGACAGGTGGACCAGAACACATCAAGACAGGTGGACCAGAACACATCAAGACAGGTGGACTAGAGCACGTCAAGACATGTGGACCAGAACACCTGTGGACAGGTGGATCAGAACACGTGAAGACAGGTGGACCAGAACACATCAAGACAGGTGGACCAGAACATGTGAAGACAGGACCAGAACACCTGTGGACAGGTGGATCAGAACATGTGAAGACATGTGGACCAGAACATGTCAAGAAAGGTGGACCAGAACACCTGTGGACAGGTGGATCAGAACATGTGAAAACAGGTGGACCAGAACATGTCAAGAAAGGTGGACCAAAACACCTGTGGACAGGTGGACCAGAACATGTCAAGAAAGGTGGACCAGAACATCTGTGGACAGGTGGACCAGAACACATGAGGACAGGTGGACCAGAACACGTGAAGACAGGTGGACCAGAACATGTGAAGACAGGTGGACCAGAACATGTGAAGACAGGTGGACCAGAACATGTGAAGACATGTGGACCAGAACACGTGAGGACAGGTGGAACAGAACATCTGTGGACAGGTGGACCAAAACATCTGTGGACAGGTGGACCAGAACATCTGTGGACAGGTGGACCAGAACATTTGAAGACATGTGGACCAGAACACGTGAGGACAGGTGGACCAGAACATCTGTGGACAGTTGGACCAGAACATGTCAAGACAGGTGGACCAGAACATTTGAAGACATGTGGACCAGAACACCTGTGGACAGGTGGACCAGAACATCTGTGGACAGGTGGACCAGAACATCTGTGGACAGGTGGACCAGAACATCTGTGGACAGGTGGACCAGAACATGTCAAGACAGGTGGACCAGAACATGTCAAGACAGGTGGACCAGAACACGTGAAGACAGGTGGATCAGAACATGTGAAGACAGGTGGATCAGAACATGTGAAGACAGGTGGATCAGAACATGTGAAGACAGGTGGATCAGAACATGTGAAGACAGGTGGATCAGAACATGTGAAGACAGGTGGACCAAAACATGTCAAGACAGGTGGACCAGAACATGTCAAGACAGGTGGACCAGAACACGTGAAGACAGGTGGATCAGAACATGTGAAGACAGGTGGACCAAAACACGTGAA
Organism: Garcialebias charrua; assembly: GCA_038048925.1. Lineage (NCBI taxonomy): Eukaryota > Metazoa > Chordata > Actinopteri > Cyprinodontiformes > Rivulidae > Garcialebias > Garcialebias charrua. Next base: position 30,381 of record JBBPBX010003842.1, on the reverse strand, counting down.
GACAGGTGGACCAAAACATGTCAAGACAGGTGGACCAGAACATCTGTGGACAGGTGGACCAGAACATCTGTGGACAGGTGGACCAGAACATGTCAAGACAGGTGGACCAGAACACGTGAAGACAGGTGGACCAGAACACGTGAAGACAGGTGGACCAGAAAATGTCAAGACAGGTGGACCAGAACATGTGAAGACAGGTGGACCAAAACACCTGTGGACAGGTGGACCAGAACACCTGAAGACAGGTGGACCAGAACACCTGAAGACAGGTGGACCAGAACACATCAAGACATGTGGACCAGAACATGTGAAGACAGGTGGACCAGAACACATCAAGACAGGTGGACCAGAACATGTGAAGACAGGACCAAAACACCTGAAGACAGGTGGACCAGAACACCTGAAGATAGGTGGACCAGAACACCTGAAGATAGGTGGACCAGAACACCTGAAGATAGGTGGACCAGAACACATCAAGACAGGTGGACTAGAACACATGAAGACAGGTGGACCAGAACACATCAAGACAGGTGGACTAGAACACATGAAGACAGGTGGACCAGAACACCTGAAGATAGGTGGACCAAAACACCTGTGGACAGGTGGACCAAAACACCTGTGGACAGGTGGACCAAAACACCTGTGGACAGGTGGACCAAAACACATCAAGACAGGTGGACCAGAACACATCAAGACAGGTGGACTAGAACACATGAAGACAGGTGGACCAGCACACGTGAAGACAGGTGGACCAAAACACCTGTGGACAGGTGGACCAAAACACCTGTGGACAGGTGGACCAAAACACTTGTGGACAGGTGGACCAGAACACCTGTGGACAGGTGGACCAGAACACCTGTGGACAGGTGGACCAGAACACCTGTGGACAGGTGGACCAGAACACCTGTGGACAGGTGGACCAGAACACCTGTGGACAGGTGGACCAGAACACCTGTGGACAGGTGGACCAGAACACCTGTGGACAGGTGGACCAGAACACCTGTGGACAGGTGGACCAGAACACCTGTGGACAGGTGGACCAGAACACCTGTGGACAGGTGGACCAGAACACCTGTGGACAGGTGGACCAGAACACCTGTGGACAGGTGGACCAGAACACCTGTGGACAGGTGGACCAGAACACCTGTGGACAGGTGGACCAGAACACCTGTGGACAGGTGGACCAGAACACCTGTGGACAGGTGGACCAGAACACCTGTGGACAGGTGGACCAGAACACCTGTGGACAGGTGGACCAGAACACCTGTGGACAGGTGGACCAGAACACCTGTGGACAGGTGGACCAGAACACCTGTGGACAGGTGGACCAGAACACCTGTGGACAGGTGGACCAGAACACCTGTGGACAGGTGGACCAGAACACCTGTGGACAGGTGGACCAGAACACCTGTGGACAGGTGGACCAGAACACCTGTGGACAGGTGGACCAGAACACCTGTGGACAGGTGGACCAGAACACCTGTGGACAGGTGGACCAGAACACCTGTGGACAGGTGGACCAGAACACCTGTGGACAGGTGGACCAGAACACCTGTGGACAGGTGGACCAGAACACCTGTGGACAGGTGGACCAGAACACCTGTGGACAGGTGGACCAGAACACCTGTGGACAGGTGGACCAGAACACCTGTGGACAGGTGGACCAGAACACCTGAGGACAGGTGGACCAGAACACCTGAGGACAGGTGGACCAGAACACCTGAGGACAGGTGGACCAGAACACCTGAGGACAGGTGGACCAGAACACCTGTGGACAGGTGGACCAGAACACCTGAGGACAGGTGGACCAGAACACATGAGGACAGGTGGACCAGAACACATGGACAGGTGGACCAGAACACATGAGGACAGGTGGACCAGAACACATGAGGACAGGTGGACCAGAACACATAGGACAGGGTGAGGACAGGTGGACCAGAACATCTGTGGAGAGGTGGACCAGAACACATGTGGACAGGTGGACCAGAACACCTGTGGACATGTGGACCAGAACACCTGAGGACATGTGGACCAGAACACATGAAGACAATTGGACCAGAACACATGAAGACAATTGGACCAGAACATCTGAAGACAGGTGGACCAGAACACCTGTGGACAGGTGGACCAGAACACCTGTGGACATGTGGACCAGAACACCTGAGGACAGGTGGACCAGAACATCTGAGGACAGGTGGACCAGAACACATGAAGACAAGTGGAAGGACATAATAGAATATTATAAATATTCTAGTTAAAGATAAAGGCTTCAAGAACAAATCCAAGCAGCACCATGTTCCTCTGACCACAAATGATAATCCATCCATCCATCCATCCATCTTCTTCCGCTTATCCGGGGTCGGGTCGCGGGGGTAGCAGCCTAAGTAGGGAGGCCCAGACTTCCCTCTCCCCAGCCACTTGGAGCAGCTCCTCCGGGGGAATCCCAAGGCGTTCCCAGGCCAGCCGAGAAACATAGTCCCTCCAGCGCGTCCTGGGTCTTCCTCTGGGTCTCCTCCCGGTGGGACGTGCCCGGAACACCTCACCAGGGAGGCGTCCAGGAGGCATCCTAACCAGATGCCCGAGCCACCTCAACTGGCTCCTCTCGATGTGGAGAAGCAGCGGCTCTACTCCGAGTCCCTCCCGGATGACTGAGCTTCTCACCCTATCTCTAAGGGAGAGTCCAGCCACCCTGCGGAGAAAACTCATTTCAGCCGCTTGTATCCGAGATCTTGTTCTTTCGGTCATAACCCAAAGCTCATGACCATAGATGAGGGTGGGAACGTAGATCGATCGGTAAATTGAGAGCTTTGCCTTTTGACTCAGCTCTCTCTTCACCACGACAGACCGGTACAGCGCCCGCTTCACTGCGGATGCTGCACCTATCCGCCTATCGATCTCACGCTCCAGTTTTCCCTCATTCGTGAACAAGATCCCGAGATACTTAAACTCCTCCACTTGGGGCAGGACCTCCTCCCCGACCCGGAGAGGGCATGCTACCCTTTTCCGGCTCAAGACCATGGCCTCGGATTTGGAGGAACTGATCCTCATCCCGGCCGCATCACACTCGGCTGCAAACCGCTCCAGTGAAAGTTGTAAATCACGAACTGATGAAGCCAGTAGGACCACATCATCTGCAAAAAACAGAGAAGCGATTCTAAGGTCACCAAAACGGATCCTCTCAACACCTTGGCTGCGCCTAGAAATTCTGTCCATAAAAGTTATGAACAGAATCGGTGACAAAGGGCAACCTTGGCGGAGTCCAACTCTCACCGGAAACGAGCCTGACTTACTGCCGGCAATGCGGACCAAGCTCTGACACCGGTCGTACAGGGACCTAACAGCCCTTATCAAAGGGCCTGGTACCCCATACTCCCGGAGTACCCCCCACAGAACCCCCCGAGGGACGCGGTCGAATGCCTTCTCCAAGTCCACAAAGCACATGTAAACTGGTTGGGCAAACTCCCACGCACCCTCCAGGACCCTGCTGAGGGTGTAGAGCTGGTCCAGTGTTCCACGACCAGGACGAAAACCACACTGCTCCTCCTGAATCCGAGGTTCGACTATCCGACGGACCCTCCTCTCCAGAACCCCTGAATAGACCTTACCAGGGAGGCTTAAGAGTGTGATCCCCCTATAGTTGGAACACACCCTACGGTCCCCCTTTTTGAATAGGGGAACCACCACCCCAGTCTGCCAATCCAAGGGAACTGCCCCCGATGTCCACGCGATATTGCAGAGTCGCGTAAGCCAACACAACCCTACAACATCCAGAGCCCTAAGGAACTCCGGGCGAATCTCATCCACCCCCGGAGCCTTGCCACCGCGGAGCTTTTTAACCACCTCGGCGACCTCAGCACCAGAGATCGGAGAACCCGACCCAAAGTCCCCAGGCTCTGCTTCCTCAGTGGAAGACGTGCCAGTAGGATTGAGGAGGTCTTCGAAGTATTCCGCCCACCGACTCACAACATCCCGAGTTGAGGTCAGCAGCACGCCACCTCCACCATAAATGGTGTTGGTCTCGTACCTCTTTCCCCCCCTGAGACGCCGGATGGTGGACCAGAATCGCCTCGAAGCCGTACGGAAGTCATTCTCCATGGCCTCTCCGAACTCCTCCCACGCCCGAGTTTTTGCCTCAGCAACCACCCGAGCCGCATGCCGCTTGGACTGCCGGTACCTATCAGCTGCTTCCGGGGTCCCACAAGCCAAAAAGGCCCAATAGGACTCCTTCTTCAGCCTGACAGCATCCCTCACTGCCGGTGTCCACCACCGGGTTCGAGGGTTGCCACCACGACAGGCACCAACAACCTTGCGGCCACAGCTCCGATAAGCTGCCTCGACAATAGAGGCGCGGAACACGGCCCACTCGGACTCCATGTCCCCCGCCTCCCTTGGAACGTGTTCAAAGCTCTCCCGGAGGTGGGAGTTAAAGCTCCGTCTTACGGGAGACTCTGCCAGACGTTCCCAGCAGACCCTCACAATACGTTTGGGTCTGCCAGGTCTGACCGGCATCCTCCCCCACCATCGGAGCCAACTCACCACCAGGTAGTGGTCAGTTGACAGCTCCGCCCCTCTCTTCACCCGAGTGTCCAAGACATGCGGCCGCAGATCAGATGAGACGACAACAAAGTCGATCATCGAACTGCGACCTAGGGTGTCCTGGTGCCAAGAGCACATATGGACACCCTTATGCTTAAACATGGTGTTCGTTATGGACAATCCATGACGAGCACAGAAGTCCAATAACAGAACACCACTCTGGTTCAGATCAGGGGGGCCGTTCCTCCCAACCACACCCCTCCAGGTCTCACTGTCATTGCCCACGTGAGCGTTGAAGTCCCCCAGTAGAACAAGGGAGTCCCCAGGAGGCGCACTCTCCAATACCCCCTCCAAGGACTCCAAAAAGGGTGGGTAGTCTGAGCTGCCGTTTGGTGCATAGGCACAAACAACAGTCAGAGCCCGTCCCCCCACACGTAGGCGAAGGGAGGCTACCCTCTCGTTCACCGGGGTGAACCCCAACGTACAGGCACCAAGATGGGGGGCAACCAGTATGCCCACTCCTGCTCGGCGCCTCTCACCAGGGGCAACTCCAGAGTGGAAGAGTGTCCAACCCCTCTCAAGGAAACTGGTTCCAGAGCCAGAGCCATGCGTTGAGGTGAGTCCGACTATTTCTAGCCGGAACCTCACAAATGATAATATTACTAAAAAATATAAAGTCCACGGGACTGTAACCAACCTTCCAAGACATGGACGCAAGAAGCAATGCAGCCCCAGGTTAATCAAATGGATAGCGTGGATGATAATAAAAGAGTCAATGACACGTCCAAAAGCTGAACTCTACGGTCAAACGACATCACTTTCTGACAGCCCCATCCACTGTGAGTCATACTGGGCTCCATGGAAGAGGAGAATTCACAAAAAAAGATGTATACAAGGCTCAAAGGTTCTGGGACCGATGAGACAAAACTGGAGCTTTTTGGCTCAAGTAACATCAGGTCTTTTTTTAAATTTAATTTATTGTGGAAGGGAACCAAAAAATTAATCTGCATCTGTAAAAAAGACTTTAAGCTGAAGGACTCCAACCTCTCTCCACTGTTGAGGTCCAGCCAGCGGAGTGGTGAGGACAAAAGGGACAAAAGCGAGGCAGAGTTAGTGGTTATCAACCGAATGAACAAGGAGGTTTAAACATGAGTGAAGAGTTTCACCGTTTCACCTTACACATATCCACTGGGGTGTGTTTTTTGGAAGAAAAGAGTTGCAAAACTTGTATAAAAACTTTTTCTTAAGTTTCGTTTATAAACTTCAACTACAGTGGGAGTTACACCTTCTCGATTCATTAATCTTGATTCCACTTTTACTTGAATCTGAATAAAAATAAATTCCAGTTTTAATTAGGGATGCACGATCCACATTTTCTTACTTCCAATCCGATCCCGATACTTCACTCTGGGAATCGGCCGACACGATCCAGTTCCGATATCATCATCACGTGTGTTACACCATATTCTGTGACTACTGTCTTAACATTGTGTGAGTTAAAATCAATGAAGACACTCTGAGCCTCACAATAGGACGCACCCAAACTTTAATAGCACACAAGAGGCAGGTCTATATCACAGATGTCCATCTCACTCATGGTGCAGCAGGATCACTAACATACCGCTAAGCATTATGGGAAAGACAACACAGTCCACTCCCCATATATATTCACTGATAAAATCTTGGAGCTATCCACCTTATTCTTGGGGGTGTCACTGTAGAAGCGATAATGTGTCGTACTTCCGTTTGACCCCGGAAGTAGAATTTTTGCATTGGCTCCTCGTTGTTTTCTTGCTAATCTGCGCGCGTCGTTGAAGTTCTGTTAAAGTTCTGTTTTCTGTTATTTCGAGCTAAAATTGTCACGAAGATGTCTTGTGGAGCTCGGGTACCTGTTGTGCTGTTCGTGGCTGTAAGAATAATCAGACGAAGCTGAATTTGTGGCTGCAACTAGTGTGTGTTGAACATGCTCCGAAAACAAAAACCTGCATCCTTCTTTGTGGCTGGGCTACGAGAAACCACCTGAAAAAAGACTCTGTATCCTCCAGAGGATCGAGAACACCAGGTATGATTTAAGAGACAGCTTTTAGTGTTATGATTTTATGTAGTCAGTGATTAAATGATACTAATATTTTCGTTCATAACTGGCAAATAAACACACGCACCTATATATGTATGCTGTGTGTGCGTTTATTATATATATATGTGTGTGTGTTTATTTATATATATATATATATATATATATATAATATAGGTGTGTGTGTGTGTGCGTTTATTTACATATATATAATCTAGGTGTGTGTGTGTGTGTGTTCATAAATGAACCCTAATGTTTGTATAATGTACTTTTACTTTCAGATGGGCTTGATGAGAGTGTGGAGCTGCTCAACACCACCAGTCACATGCAGCATGACTGTTGGAATGTGGATTGACATAATGTCAGAACAAACCAACAACCTTATTCTATGGTTGCCCCGTGAAACAATTAAAGCAACATGTTTTGCAGAAAGCTAAAAACTTGGACTCCAGAAGTGAATCATACATGCAAATAACACTGTGAAATATTTATTGGCTGTTTCTCCCTCTGGAATAATCATGTTTATTTCAGATGCTTATGGTGGTAAATGCAGTGACAGGTATATAACACAGAACTCTGGGTTTCTGGACTATCTGCGTGCTGGAGATGAGGTGATGGGTGATCGTGGTTTCACAGTGAGGGACCTGCTGCAATAGTGTGGTGTGTCAATGTAATCGTTCCAGCATTCACACGCAAAGGATGCCAGCTTATTTCAAGTGAGAAGTGAGAAGACATTAAATGTAAACATTATTCTCAAACATGTACAGTACTGGTGTTGTAGTGGACCTACCCAGGGTCAAACTAAGGTTTTTGAACTGTCCAGTGATGACCTTTACTGACCTCTCAGTAAAGCAAGACATTTACTACAAAATCATTCATTTAGCTATAATCTGATAACATAGTCACCAAAAAGAGACTATTTCTATCTTTGATTTTAGGCTGATGTGATCAAAAGAATAACTTTTGTCATTTTCATGATGTGTGCTTTTAAGCTGTGTTATTCTGTAAGAGTTAAACTGTGTTCACTGCTGTGTTAAAGGTGAAGTCTCGGGTCAGAGAGACCAGACGGTTTGTTTAGAAAGCCAGAAGACAGTAATCCGTTGTTTCTCCTGAAAAGGGCTCCAGCTGCTCTGTCTTTTTCCTAAACAATTTCCCTCTGCTCGGGCTGTAACCTTGGGTCGAGATAAGACAAGTGAACTCTCCTCTCTGATCCTCTTTTAAGTTCTAACTGTGCGGAAACGCTTCAGAGTTTGCTGGGAACTTCAAAGAGATGTGAACTTTTCCCAAAGAGCTGAATGACCACCAGTCACGCGCTAAGGACTCGTCATCCAGCTGGGACTGATAACATGTTGTTATGGGTCCACTTCGAACGAGCGTAAGCTCAAAAAACTTTGTTATTCCTTCCTGGAATAAATTATCTTGAGCCAAGAAGCCACGACTGTCACGACTTCTGCCGACGAAAGCGAGTATCACCGACACCGACAAGGTAAACACGCGTGGAGTCCAGCTTGGACTTGCGGGACCGACGACTCGTCAGTCTAAAGTTGACCACAGCTCTTTACCAGAACCAAGGCGGACGTCTTAAGGTAAAGGAGCAGCTGTTTGCTTGCTGGAGGTGTGATGATATCTTAGCTGGACGCGTACGGAAGAGTGTCATCTGGTTTCATAAATGCAAGATAAACTTCCTCTCTTAACCTCCCAATTCTTCTTAAATCTTTCCTCCTATCTTTTTCCCTCAATTCTAAGCTGGAAACTATTTTAAGCTGAAGAGCCCACAGACTAAATATGTTAACATCCAATATTGAAGTCTGTTGTGTTAAATTTAAGTGTGCTGACGTATTAATTTGAAAGAAAGTGAAATCCATGTCAATCAAGTGTAATGGTGTTAATTTAGTTGATTCATTTTAAATAAATGATAGTGTCTCTTTGACATATCAAGCTAAGTTAACGTGTCCATTGTCACTCTATAGCTCTGTTTATTTATCCATCATAAAGATCACAGATATATTGGGTAAACTGAAAAAGAAAAGAATCCGTGAAATTACTATTCAATCTGAATAAGTAAATTAATTAAGGTAAAGAGGTCAGTATTAATATTGACCTCCTCATAATCCTTTACAGTGTACTTGCTGTAAACATAACACAACTCTTAACATGTTTTTTAAAGGATGCAATGTTAACTATATTACATTAGAAAAGTATTTGCTAAAATGATTCATTTGTTATGTACAATAGTTGACTGTTAACCTTCTTACAAGGTTAGTTTTTTGTGTGCACTATATCAGTTAATTTTGGATTAAACTACTGTTTCTATCTAAATGTCACTTTTTTCATTATCAAGTTTTTAAAGATCGTTTCCTGTCTATTTCATTATTTGTTTTCATTTACTGTATTTTATTAAAAGTTCTCAAGGTGCTTCATTTGTGAATCAGTAAAGTCTTTGTCAAAAGAAATGTCAAGCTCCAGGTGCTCAGTTGGTGTCCAGATAAACATCTTGCAGCTCAAAAGTCCAAAGCAACATCATTGTTAGCTGGACCTGGAGATGTGGATTTTTAATGCTTAGACTGGACTCTGTGTTTGCCTTAAGGTAAATAAGAATGTGTCCCACCTCTCTTAACATAACAGGACCAACCTTGTTACTGTGAAGATACTAATAAGCTTCAGAGCTTTTCAGATTGCTCATCGCTTCGCCATCTGAAGCAACTGTCAACAAAGTAGCTAAGTATGCTAGTAGCTAAACATGCTAGTGTACGTTATTTTCGGCCACTTCTTCAAGTCGTCCTCCCACCCCTCAACAGCTGTAGGTAGCGGTAAAACAATATCTCCACATTTGAGTTGTGATCGTTTGTGTTCCCACATATTTTATGACCTAAAACCTCTGACGAAAACCGGTTAGCGCGTTGCTAGCGTGTAAAAAAAGTGCCGGTTCTGACTTTCGGCGGAAGTCGTTCACATAATTCGCGCAAGGCATCATGGGGGCTAGGAATAAGGTGGATTGGAAAAGAGTTTTAATAAAAAAGTTTTTTGTGTGGAGACTTTAATATTGATCTGGGAAATAAAACAGATTTAAATAACATCAGTACATTCATAAATTCAATGTATAGTTTAAATCTGTATCCGTTGATCAAGGCCAACAAGAATTACAACTCATAGTGCCACAATCAAAAATGAATCTTAAAAACAGTGGGGCAGTCAACCACCCCTGCGCATTAGATTTAGTTTTAGAGATAATTATGTTCATAGGTTTTTTTAATAGGTTTAGAGATTCATATTTTTTGCTTTTTGTTTGTGAAACAAGGTCAGAGGAAGCTGTTTCTGGTTCGGTCGATTGAACCCGTTGTTACACTATATTCTGTGACCTGCAACAGTGCATGCAACACCACCCCCTATGGTCACAATATACTGTAGCGGTTAAGGGGAGTGGACTGTGTTGTCTTTCCCATAATGCTTAGTGGTATTTTGGTGTTCCGGCCGCACCATGAGTGAGATGGACATCTGTGATATAGACCTGCCTCTTGTGTGCTATTAAAGTTTGAATGTTTCCTGTTGTGAGGCCAGAGTGTCTTCATTGGGATTAACTCACACAATGTTAAGATGGTACTGTAGTCACAGAAAATGGTGTAACACATGTGCTCTCCGTACGTGCATCATGGATTGGAAATATCTGCAGGTTGAATCGGAAAATCCGATACGTAAATTATGCTGGTATCGGAGGCCGATACCGATACTGGATAGGACCGGCCCCATCCCTAATTTTAATGAACAACACGTCTGGTCACATTTAAACATTTGTAGAAAATTACAGCCAGAAAAGCAACAGTCTGTGAGATCTGCACGGTCTCTTCCATTAACTAGTCTTGTTGTTTTGCAGTTTGACTTACGAGTGAACTGGGACACTGCACCAGTCACAAAGCTAAAAAAGGTCAACAGGCTTCGCAGCTGAATGAAGTTGACGGTATTAGAATAAGCAGATGGCAGCAGCTGACATGGCTTTGTCGCATCGTGTGCTCCCATCACCTTGACTCAAAGGGAGAAACAAGCGATGCGAGGTGAAAGTTGTCCCACATATTACAAAATTACTTTTTACAACGTGCTGTGCCAACCCAAACAGGTGGTTATAACTACAGTAGTTTCACATTTTTATTCTTTTATATTTGGTTTCCAAGCAGCTGGTCTTTCTTTTAAAGTGGTTTTCTTCAACAGTTATTCTGTCTTTCTTTCATTTTGACCCCACGTTGGGGGACAAAACGTTGTGGTTCCACGTTATCATCATTCAACATTGATCATTAAGGAAAAGACAGGTCCATGTGTGTGACTGAGAGGGAGGAGGTGGAACTACAAGGAGCAGAGGTCACAAAGGTGCAGGACTTCAAAGACTTGGGGTCCACTGTCCAGGAAAATGGGGAATGTGGTAAAGAGGTGAAGAAGAGAGTCCAGGCAGGATGGAGTGGATGGAGAAATGTTTCAGGAGTGATTTGTGACAAAAAGGTGTCAGCAAAGGTCAAAGGAAACATTTACAAGACAGTGGTGAGACCAGCTATGTTTTATGGTCTGGGGACAGAGACATGGACAAAAAGACAGGAGACAGAACTGGAAGAGACAGAGCTGAAGATGTTGAGGTTCTCCTTAGGAGTGACAAGGATGGATAAGATCAGGAATGAGATCATCAGAGGTACAGTTGAACAACTGGCAGATAAAGTTAGAGTGAGATGGTTTGGACATGTCCAGAGGAGGGACAGTGGTTTGGACATGTCCAGAGGAGGGACAGTGGTTTGGACATGTCCAGAGGAGGGACAGTGGTTTGGACATGTCCAGAAGTTAGAGACAGTGGTTTGGACATGTCCAGATTAGAGACAGTGGTTTGGACATGTCCAGATTAGAGACAGTGGTTTGGACATGTCCAGATTAGAGACAGTGGTTTGGACATGTCCAGATTAGAGACAGTGGTTTGGACATGTCCAGATTAGAGACAGTGGTTTGGACATGTCCAGATTAGAGACAGTGGTTTGGACATGTCCAGATTAGAGACAGTGGTTTGGACATGTCCAGATTAGAGACAGTGGTTTGGACATGTCCAGAGGAGGGACAGTGTTTTGGACATGTCCAGATTAGAGACAGTGGTTTGGACATGTCCAGATTAGAGACAGTGTTTTGGACATGTCCAGATTAGAGACAGTGGTTTGGACATGTCCAGATTAGAGACAGTGGTTTGGACATGTCCAGAGGAGGGACAGTGTCTTTTTCGTTTTCCTCGCTCTGCAAGAGGTGGCAACTTCGTTGCCCCCCCCCACCCATTTCTTTCCTTTTCCCTGCTCTGCTCTCTGTTTGTCTGCAGCTCCTCGGATACTCATCTCCCGAACGTAAATTGAGATTATGGATTTGGTATCATGGACGATCAACTCTATTGACAAGATTTTTTCAACAAAACGACAAGGTCCGGGGGAACCAGCTTGTCCAGCACAGACGCACTCTGGGGGATACGTCATGGACTCGTGGGGAGAGTGGAAGGTGATGTGTCTCTCAGTCCTGTCTGTGGAGGACGTTGAAGATATTTACATAATTGGATTTATGATAGCAGGGGCTCTGCTTTTTGGCATTGGCGGGGCTCTGCTCCATCGGAAATTGAGGAAGACTTTGGCGGCAGTTTCGGCCATGACAAAGCTTCCGAGTCAGTGTGAAGGTTTGATCTGTGCCGTGACCTTGCAAAATCAGCTGATTTACGAGCTTAACCATAAGGTGGAGGTGATTTATGATGATCGCAGGCCACCTGCGGCTTCTGGGACTCAGTCAGCGTGGTGGGTTCGACCTTGAAGGAGACTCACAGCATGGATCAGTGCAATGGATTCCCACAATTAGGCCATTTTGGAATGGATCGTCCAGATGGACTCCAAGGCTGAAGGAAAAAAAATCTGTCTGCCTGAAGAAAATCAATCAACAATCAAGCTTATCTGAATCTGAATCCCCGCCAGCCTTGGAAATGGGCCGACTATCAAATTTCTCCTGGGTCATGAGGAACCAAGGATAACAACTGCATCTATCGCACGCACCCCCCCCGGAGAACTTTCTGTGCAAGCTTATCAGAACTGCTGGCTGAACAACATCATCAGAACTGTGGCTGATCTGAAAAAGGTTCATGGACAAATCTCACCCCACTGACCGCAAATGCATACAGTATATAATCTGTTTTAATTGTGCTGCTGGTAGAGCTTTTTGATGTCTCAAATCGTGTCCTAATAGACCAGATGTGAAAGATCTTTTTTGTAATACCACTATCTACCCTCATGGTTCTTCCCCTTTTCATATCTAAGATTATTATTCTGATTGGAGCCAAGATGGTGTAGTGGTTAGGGCGTTTGACTTGGGACCCGAAGGACGCGGGTTCGCGTCCCGGCCACTACACACCTTGGGGTGTCTATGAGTGCACACCTATTTCTCCAGCTCCCCGAGCGCCTTCTATGGCTGCTCACTGCACCACCTGGTAGGTGGTTGGGTTAAATGCAGAGACGAATTTCGTCTGTGTATGGGAAACATACGCAGATGACAAGATTAGACAATTATTATTATTATTATTATTATAAGGAATAAGATAGCCGCGCTGATTAATTAGCTGCAGCTTCGTACACTTAGTCCTTCTTTCGGACGACTGTGCGTACATATTCCCGTTGTACCTTGGTGCAATGTCAATAAATATTACCGGTATTCTGATTCTGACATGTTCAGAGGAGAGACAGTGGTTTGGACATGTCCAGATTAGAGACAGTGGTTTGGACATGTCCAGATTAGAGACAGTGGTTTGGACATGTCCAGATTAGAGACAGTGGTTTGGACATGTCCAGATTAGAGACAGTGGTTTGGACATGTCCAGAGGAGGAGACAGTGGTTTGGACATGTCCAGAGAGAGACAGTGGTTTGGACATGTCCAGAGGAGAGACAGTGGTTTGGACATGTCCAGAGGAGAGACAGTGGTTTGGACATGTCCAGAGGAGAGACAGTGGTTTGGACATGTCCAGAGGAGAGACAGTGGTTTGGACATGTCCAGAGGAGGGACAGTGGTTTGGACATGTCCAGAGGAGAGACAGTGGTTTGGACATGTCCAGAGGAGAGACAGTGGTTTGGACATGTCCAGAGGAGGGACAATGCTTTGGACATGTTCAGAAGAGGGACAGTGGTTTGGACATGTCCAGAGGGGTGACAGTTTTTGGACATAATAATAATAATAATAAATTTAATTTATAACGCACTTTTCATTAATGAAAATCTCAAAGTCCCCAGAGGAGAGACAGTGAGTAGTATTGGTAGAAGGATGCTAGAAATGCTGCTGCCAGGAAAAAGACAAAGAGGAGATATATGGATGCAGTTAGAGAGGACATGAAGGTAGTTTGAGTGAGGACAGAGGACGCAGAGGACAGAGTGAGACAGAGGAGGATGACTCGCTGTGGCGACCCCTGAAGATGGAACTGCTGAAAGAAGAAGAAGACACTGAGACTCTGAATGACGAGAGCTTCAAAAAGTTGATGAGTCAGAACGACAACAGAATAAAAATAAAATAAAACCCACTCCTACAGATTTTCATTGTGTGTCACTTCAGTTTATCTCTTGTCACACACTCTCATCAGGGACAACCATCTGGGTCAGGCTAACCGAAACCCAAAGCCCCAGTCCAGACTTCATGGACTCTGTAGTCCCCGTCTACGTAGGCTCACCGGCGACAACATGCCTTATTTGTAACTCCAGCTATCTTCCCATCCATATTTGGTGTTGATAAAACTTTACATATCATATCCTTACAACATCCTCTTCTCATAACAAAAAACACTTTTACCTTGGCCTAAAAAGTTTACATCAAAGGTCTGTTTAAAAGTTTGATTAGACTTCGGCTGCTTTTGCGCTCATTTTCTGCCCAGTCCTTGTGTCTGGCCATGACGGCAGATTGTGCGTTTAATTTTTTTTTTTTTAAAACATAAGAGTGTCAGGTTTGAACAGAATCTAAAAGTCAAGTCTTAAAGAAGTAGTTCAGCTTTTGAAATTGTAACAAGTTGTGTCTTTATGAAAAGCTGATAGCTGAAGGTCCAATTTAAATTTAGTTCTGTGCCAAGTTGATACTTTTTACAGAAGTGTGAAACAGATGATAGTTAAGTGAATTAACAAAGAATAAAATTTCGGAAAGACCTTCAGAAAGTCTCAAAAACTGTTGATTAAACCAGTTTAAATGATTATGGCTGCTTGGAAGTAAAAAAAAAAGTACACAGTATACTGCATAATGTATACAAGAAAACTAATATAAGATTTAGCACAAATTTTGTAGCACTAAGATGTATGTTACATCTTAATTAATTTCTTACTCAGCATAAATCTGATGAGGTAATTAGCCCTTACAATTTCCAATCAGCGACATGACTACAGCGGTGTTTGTCTCAATTAATCAACATTTTTTTCTTTAAAAAAATTACGGCTCTTCAAAGCATTTTAGCGTACAGTAGTCCCTCGCTACTTTACGGTTCATTTATCCCGGACTCGCTCTATCACGGTTTTTCAAAAATGAGATTTATGTTTATGTTTATTAAATTTGTTCTTTTTTTTAACAAAAGAAACAATACAAGACAATCTCATAAATGATAATGTACAAAATATAAAAAAATGAAAGGTTGCAGAAAGAAGAATAAATCTAATTATATCTGCCCCTTACTTCCAACAATCAGATTAAACAACAATAATCAACCATATATATTAACAGATTGGACACATACACGTAACGGCTGATTGACGGATGAGCCGCACGAGCGGCATGGAATTTTTATTTAAAATAAATTATTTTAAATTATTCATCACCTCCTGCAGCTTTGTGCAACCCTTACTGCAGGATAAACTTCCTGCTGCAGCTGATCAGCTGATCTCTGTGAAGAGCTGAGAAGTGGGCGTGGCCAAGAGCGCTTGCAGGTGGCAAAGAGCAGACAAGGACGGGAGCTGAACTCGTGACATTCTGTGCTCTTTTAGAGTGTTTAGAAACATTGTTTAGAATATTGCAAGAATGTGGGAAGGGTTTAAAATACATTAATATACAGCATATCTATATAAATAAAATAAACTACTACTTACTACATGTATTTAGGGGTGCGAATCTCTCAGTGTCTGGAGAATCAATTCGATTCCAATTTTTGATGCACCGATTCAATTAAAAATCGATTTGATTCTAAAACAATTTTCATTCCAGGATCGATTTTCGATTCTGAAAGAATTTTCAATTGAAATCATGAAAAGATTAAAGAATAATGTAAACAAATAAATCATTTATATAAAACAATAATGTATGCTTGTAGCAAACATTATAAATGTCAAATACAGTAATAGAGTATAAATACAGCAGCCTGAATTGTGAGCAGATGGGTATATGAATAGAATGCAGCAGCTTTAATCGGGTCCCGGAGGTCACTGGTGTCTATATCCAGCAGTCACTGTGCGAGAGGCAGGGGACACCCTGGACATGTCTCCAGTCCATCAATTCAAAATACAAACGTAAACTAAGAATTCAGCCTACTGTATAGCATAAACATTTAATTCAAAATAAAATAGACTTCAAAATCATATTGCATTCATCCATGTTTCAAATGTGTATGGAAGGATTTAGTTTAAAAGATTTGTTTGGTAAATCTTTTCAACAAAAGCCATCTATCCATCATCTTTACCCGCTTAGGGGCCAAGATGGTGTAGAGGCAGGGCTGCCGACTTGGGACCCGAAGGACACAGGTTCAAACCCTGGCCCCGGCCACTACACACCTTGGGGTGTCTATGAGTGCACACCTAATTCCCCAGCTCCCCGGGCGCTTTCTATGGCTGCTCACTGCACCACCTGGTGGTGGTTGGGTTAAATGCAGAGACGAATTTCGTCTTGTATGGGAAACATACACAGATGACAGAAATGTGACATTATTATTATTATTTATCCTTATTGGGTGCTGGAGGTCACTGGTTCGGGTCAGATTTCTTCTTCTTTCTGCCACCTTTCATTTTATGTATTCTTTCATATACTATGAGATATGGTTTTATTTTCTTTATATTTTGGGTTTTAATGTAAAAAAAATAATAATAATTTGGGGCTTTTAGAATCGATTCTGAATCGCCAGGACTAAGAATCCTGATTCTTAAAAAAAAAAAATCGATTTTTTTTCCTGCACCCCTAGTATACTACTATTCCCACTTTGTAATATGAAGTAATGAGTGTACTAAGTAAGATACGTACACTTTTACTTGTTTAACTGAGAGGTGATGTAAAGTTCAGTGAATGCATTGCGACTACTGTGACATCAGGAAAAGTGAACACGGGGTTTGAGGAAACCCGTTTTCATGTGTCAGAATGGGTGATCATGCTTTGTGTGAATCAGGTGAGGTCACGCCACAGAAAGAAGGCAGGTTAGAGGAGGGAGGGATTGTGGGTAGTAAAACGAGGTAAAAGGCGGACCTCAGAAAAGTAAAACCAGCTGATAAAAGCCTGTAACTCTTCTCCAGATGCTACACGAGTCATTATCGCTCATCACTAAAGGCAGAGTGGTCTTGAAAGTCTTTAATGTTTCAAACGTCACCACTGAGCATGCTCAGAACCAGCCAGTGTTTGCTGTAACACCAGCGATGTTCAGAAGAAGAAGGAAAAAGCCAGTCACAATTAAAACGCTGGCCAGCGTTGTGATCTACAAGTGGGGGCGTTGACCCTCCTCCCACTGTTTTGCCTCAAATAGAGATGGCATGGCCACACATAATGCCGTTACCATAGAAACAGACCAGGAACCCAAGTTCAATTACTCATCTCAATAATTTTATCTGTGCTGAAATTTTCTTTCAAAGGACTAAAACGTTCAACAACATTAAAAAAAATTGTGCATTTTGACATTTGCTCAAAGAGAAACGATACGTAAGCTTTCATCATAAAAACCGCTGCGCACGGTTGACGCCCTAAATAATGTGTTGCCTCAGCAACAAACGCTCGCTGAGTGTCGGCACGGCACGGGCAGAGCCATATAAAGTGAGAGTTGCAACACTTCCATAGAGTTCCATTGTAAGAATGGAATGCGGAAGTCACGTGGGTCATGGAGGGGGCGATTTGTTCCATGGCTCTGGTTACAGTCTGAAGCTGCCTGCAGTAGCGCTCCGTCGCCGCCAGAGGGCGCAGCTCCACAAGGTTTCCATAGCCGTTGTTTGGAACGATTGACCGCCTGTCGGCAAGATCAAAGCGTGTCGGAACTCTCTCTATATATGGCTCTGGGCACGGGTAGACTTTGAAACTGCTCTTTAAGTGTTGAAGCTGAAGCTTTGGTTGGACCAGGGAGGTGCAGGAAGTCAAAGATAAGGGAAGCGGGCAGTGAGAGGCGGGTCGGCCATGTTTTATGGGTGGGGTTACCTGTGGTGTGGGTGCTGGAAGTGACTGTGGAACCTCTGAAAGAACAGTGAAACGCATTGAGTCCATCGTCGGTTCGTCGTCATCTCCTGTTCCTGTCTCTGAACAGCCGTCGTCTCCGCTCTGCTTTCTTGCCGACGACATTTAGCTGAAGTTCACTCCACACGTTCAGAAACGTTAATGCTGGTTTCACACAGCCTCTTTCGTTCCTCATTACCGGAGTCGGCACCGTCCTTTTTTGTCCGCATTTCACTGACAATGTTTTTTTTTTTTTTGTAACCCTTCTGGTTTCATCCTCCGAAACGCTAATTTCAACTGGTTTCTTACCCATCTCCTCCAGTTCTGACGTCATTGATTTGGACCGTAGGGCGATGGCCGGAGTGCTCAGCCTCTTGCTCTGCAGTGGGACTGAAACAGAAGGAGAAACAAAAAGCAGCTGCAGTCAAGATGTTCTAGATAAATCTTCCGTGTCTCGCTTCGCCGCGACAAACTGCACATGACGGAGTTTTCAAAAACATCTGGAAAAACTCGCAGGCGTTCTCAATACTATCTTCACGTGAGTCGCAGGGCTGCGCATCTGTGACGTGGACTTTAAGCAAATTTTAAAAAGACAAATGTGTTTAAATAGTGGTGAATTATTGCCAGTTATCGGTCCACCTGTTCAAATGCTTGGTAACGCCATGAATCATGCATTTAGGCCTGTAGACGAGGTGAAGACATCAGAACGGAGAAGAATTTCTTCTTCTGTAGGGGAGTGTCGCTCCATAAAGTGTCTGGGGAGCGTATGCATTTGTGACGACACCGTTTGTGTTGTTTTGTGTTGTAAACTACACTGCCTGGCTAAAAAAAGTTGCCACCTGGATTGAACTAATCAAATAGGTACAAGCCTCCTGTTGGATAATTACTGCATGGACGATTATCTTTCAGCTGCAACAAGTTATTTAACCCCAACTGGTGCAATGAGTTGCTTCTCATTTCTAAAACAACCATGTTGAAAGACACGTTGTGGAAAAGATGTCAGTCTGTTTGAGAAGGGTCAAATCATTGGCATCAAGCAGAGAAAACATCTAAGGAGATGTAGAAACGACTAAAATTGAGTTAAGAACTGTCCAACGCATTATTAAAAACTGGAAAGCGAGTGGGGACCCATCGTCTTCGAGGAAGAAATGTGGCCGGAAAAAAATCCTGAATGATCGTGATCGGCGATCACTTAAACGTTTGGTGAAATCAAATGGAAGAAAAACAACAGTAGCACTCAGGGCTATGTTTAATAGTGAAAGTAAGAGCATTTCCACACGCACAATGTGAAGGGAGCTCAAGGGATTGGGAATGAACAGCTGTGTAGCCTTAAGAAAACCACTAATCAGTGAGGCTAACTGGAAAAAAGGTTTCAATTCGCTAGGGAGCATAAAGATCGGATATTAGAGCAATGGAAGAAGGTCATGTGGTCTGATGAGTCCAGATTGACCCTGTTCCAGAGTGATGGGTGCATCAGGGTAAGAAGAGAGGCAGGTGAAGTGATGCACCCATCATGCCTAGTGTCTGGTCATCAATGCAAGCTCTGATGCCACGTCCTGACCAAACAGCTTTTCAACGGCAAAAAGGCTCGTCACGCACGCAAGTGGACGCACTGGACCCACAGTGGTGTCCTGACCAGAATGAGAAATTGCGGCGGTGTGGCGGCGGGGGGTGTGGGAGGAGCTTACCGGTATACCGAGTCCTCACTGCACTCCGCCAGGCGAGGAGCTTTTTATTTCTGTCTCTGTAGAGAGCAGACTTGACTGGTCGTGAAGGACTTGTCGCGAACACACAGCTACAATGAGTTTCACTTCCATAGTACACGACTTTGCGGGTTTTTTCTGTGTCCCACAAACAATACGTCACATAGTTGCGCAATATCCCCGTCCCCTCGTTTCCGCGTCACATAGGGACTCTCCCCCTCTCTTCTCCCCCCGACTCTCCCTGATCAGGGAGAGTTGAACGGCATTTGAACGTTTGAACGGCGAAAACTTCAGCAATGATCAAGGCGTGCTTTGGAGGCTGAGCGGGTTCACGTGCACGGAAAACGCTTTCCAGCACGCTCAACACGCACGTGACGTGACGCCCGACGCCAAGACGCGGCTGGAGGCGCGTCCCCCATTGACTTTGCATGTAAACTGGACGCTCCTGAAGTTGAAAACGCGTTTGGTCAGGATGTGGCATAAGTGAAAATTTAATTAAACGCTGGATGGAAATAGATCTTGTGACGTTGCAGAAGCTTATCGAAACAGTGCAGCAGTGAATGCATGATGTAATCAAAGCTAAAGGCGGTTCAACAAAATATTAGCGTTTGACCTTTTTTTTTTGGCCAGACTGTAAAATGTGAATCAGAGTCTTAGTGGAAAGAAGAATGGTTCAGCCGTGGTGCAGAGCTTCAACGTCATAAGAGGTTCCCCCTGAGCTCTCCTTGTGACACCTGTGATCCTGTTTGAGAGGTGAACCGCCCGAGTCAAGCTCCCACCTGCCGCTGCCCCCAGGTGGTCTTGGAGGAGGGTGGAGGTGGTGAACAAAACGTTGGGTACAGTCTTGCAAGCCGAGCTCATAAAAATAAAGTTTCAGTCGTCAGCTCGTCTCCAGCAGTCTCGGCGGAGTGAGATACTCGCTCTACCACCAGAAAGACTCTTACTTTTCTTCCTCGTGCCGTCCTCCATGTCTGGGTTGCGGGTCACCATGACGACCTTCACCATGAGGCTGTTGCCCCCCTGCCGGATCATGTTGACGACCTGCCGGTGCCCAACCTTCACCACATTCTGACCGTTGACCTGAGATGTGAGGAGAGACGAGGAGGAAGGTTTTTAACGTGGTTTGTGATCATTTAGACTCATTTTCTCTCGTTTTGTTTTAAAGTTGGTGTCGAGCTAAGTAGAGTGGATGAGATGAAGTTCTTGGGTGTAATTGTTGATGACAAAATGTCGTGGAAACAGCATATAAATTCTGTTAAAATTAAGTTATCTAAATCGATTAAAGTGTTGTATAAACTAAAGGACTTGGTGAATGATAAAGCTCTTTATTTGCTGTATAATTCAATCTTTCTTCCACATTTAATTTACTGTCTGGAGGTTTGGGGAAAAGCTTGTAAAACTATAACAAACTATTTTTATTTTACAGAAGAGAGCTGTGAGAATTATTTCTAGAAAACCTTATTGTCATCCATCAAATATATTATTTAAACAACTGAAAGTACTGAAGTTTTATGATTTGGTGGACTATAATTTTTTTTGTTATGTATAGGGCTCATAGGAATATGATACCCTCAAATGTTCAAATGTGTTTCGTTACGAGAGTAAGCTGCTACAGTCTAAAGGAACTGAAATATTTGTAAAGCCAAGGTATAGGACTAGTTTAAAGGGATGGTTTATTTCAATAAAGGGAGTGGAATTATGGAATGTTTTGGGAAATGATGCTAAATAATTAACTCTGTGATAAAAAAAAAGTTCAAATCTAAACTGTTAACAAAATACTAAAGCTTTAGTTAAGCGTCTAATGTACTAGTTATCGTTGAGTGTGAAAATTACTCTTTTCATCTGTTATTTCTGGAAGATTATTGTTTGAATTGATTGTTTGAAATTGTTTTTTTTTTAAAGGGGCACACATAATAAGAATTATTCTTCTTTCTGCCACCTTTCATTTTATGTATTCTTCTTTCACATATTTATGAAATGTTTTTTTCTTTATTTTTTATGTTTTAATGTAAAATGAATACATTTAAAAGAAAAAAAAAGTTACATTATAGAGCCTCTGCAGCCCAATACTGTATTTACTTTCTAAACAGCAGTTTGGGAACAACTTTTACTCGTTGAAGCAAACTTTAAAAGTTACAGATGCAAAATCTGCATGCACATTATTTATTTCTATCAATTAAAAAAACTTCACAGAAGTTATTAATGTGAGATGCTAAAAAGATGATGAGTTAAATATTCATGTTGGTACCTCTATGAGGAAATCCCCCATCCTGAGTCCAGCTCTCCAGCCCACGCCCCCCTCATCCACTGATTCCAGGTACTGCAGAGCTGGGAAGGCCGGGGTGGGAGTAAACTCCTCGATGGGAGTTTGAGCTGAAAATAAGAGATTATGTCAGAGCTGCATCTGAAACAGGAGACTCTGGGAGTTCTGTTTTGGATCAATGAGGCAACTAAAGAGGATGTGATCACACAGTTCTGACCTTTGGCTCCCCTCAGCACAAAGCCGAATCCCTCGCTGTCTTTCTTCTGCAGAAGCACCGTCTTTTCCTTGATTATATAGTCACTAGCAGAGAGGAGACACAGACGACAAAGAGTCCGGTAGAAATTACACAGAACAGGAAACAAACTTTGGTCAAGTATCTAAACCAGAATAAATGTTTTCCTGCTTCCATCCCCCATCACATGCCCACCTTGTTCCTGAGATCAACTCCACCCAGGCCAACATTTTAAACCAGAATAACAGAAAACAGAAAGAAAGAAAAAAACAGCTACAGCTTAATTTCTTATTATCTTCTAGTCTAGCATGAAAGGTGGAGAGGGAGATGCATTCCTTCAAGGGCTGTTACTCATGCTTTCATGACCTTTGGTCTAAACCAGGGGTGCCCAATACATCGATTGCGATCTACTGGTCAATCGCAAAGATATTATTGGTAGATCGCACGGCATTAAAAAATCAGACGTCAGCCTATCCTCCATCTATGAAATTTGTCACTTGATTGACAGACAGGGCAGCCAGTCTGAGGCTCCGTTTACACGATGTGAAACGTTCGAACGTTTGACTCCTCTGACAGAAAACAACAGAGGATTGAATGTTCAGGTTTGAAAACTGCAGTGATATTGAATATTGATATTGAAAAACAACCGGTCTGAGTCGGACTATCGTCATTTCAAATGTGTACGCCAGATAATTCAATCTTTAATGAGGGACAGTTGCCAAGGTGATTACAATGTGGGTGGAGGCGGACAACAAAATAATGTGCGGAGCTAAGAATGCAGTTTTGAAAGCTGTGTGCACAAAAATACGTCGGGAGTTCAGAGAGGCTGCACTGGAAGAAATTATTTTTAAATCACCTTTTCTTGCAATATTCCCACAATTTTCAGTCACTAAAAAGCCTCCAACAGTTGCAGCTCAGTGAGATACCACCTTAAGATCATCTCGCGTTGACAAGGGCAGAATTTCAAGGTTTCCAGCATCTCATGAAAACAAAGTTCAAAGTTTTCCCTGATTTTTTTCCCCAAGTTCAAGTTGTTCAAATGGTAAATGGAGCATAGCGCCTTCCAGCCCCCTATGAGGGGCCCCAAAACGCATTACAGCACCAGCCATCCACCAATTCATACACACATTCATACACAACATTCAAGTTGTGTTTATTTGTCATATGCAAGGTTAACACAAAGTTAACAGTACAATGAAATGTTTAGGATGAGAAGAACTGATTTGACTTGCTAAAACAAACAAACAAACAAAATATTAAAGCAACATGGCGAGTAATAATAATAATAATAATAATAATGAATTCAATTTATAATGCACTTTTCATTAATAAAAATCTCAAAGTGCTATATAGTAATGAATAATGTTCTGAAGAATCATAAATCAAAGACTGGTATTTCACAACATTTTGTAAAAAATAATGATGAAATCTATGATGATAATGAAATTGTAAATGGATTTAATCAATATTTTGTGAATGTTGGATCAAGCCTCGCAGCCAAAATACCAACCATTCAATTATTAGTTGCACAAACTGTATTTATCTTAAGGAAACTGACAAAGAAGAAATACAGTAATGAATCTAGTTTAAAAAATTACAGACAAGAGATCCAAAGACTGGGCTGACATGGACATGAAACTTATAAAGGATATAATGAGTCATGTTATTGAGCCGTTTACATATACAGTATATGTAATTTATCCTTTTCAACAGGAAAATTTCCAGATAAAATGAAAATAGCCAAAGTACAGTAGTACCTTTTTTTAAAGATGGTGACAAAAGTATATTTAACAATTATAGACCAATATCCCTGTTACCACAGTTTTCAATTTTTTTAGAAAAACTATTCGTGATTAGATTGGACCAATTCATTGATAAACATAATATTCTGAATAATACTGTAGTCAGTATGGGTTCAGAGCAAAAAACTATGTCAAATGCTATCATGGAATTAATAGAACAAATAACTACTGCTATTGATCAAAAATGATATTGTCTAAGTATTTTTATTGATTTTAAAAAAGCATTCGATACTATTGATCATACCATTCTCATTGACAAATTAAATAAATACTGTATGGTGTTAAGAGGACCAGCATTACAATGGGTATCTAGCTATTTGAGAAACAGAAAACAATTTGTGCAAATATATTATGTAAGATCCGACCTTTGCAATATTACATGGGGAGTCCCTCAGGGTTCTGTACTTGGACCAAAGTTATTTATTCTGTATGTGAATGACTTGGTAAAAGTATCAGGACTCCTCAAATGTATTATATTTGCTGATGATACCTCATTTTTTGTTTGGGTAAAGATATGGAACGTGACAACAGAATTTGTTAAAATACAAAATTGGTTTAAACTTAATAAATTATCATTAAATATAAATAAAACTAAGTATATGATATTCAGTAAAAAAAAGGAAACTGTTGATGTCCCATTTAAGATTGATGGTGTTGAGATCTGTTGTGTGAGTGAAGTGAAGTTTTTGGGTATTATCATTGATGACAAAATGACGTGGAAACATCACATAAATTCTGTTAGGACAAAAATAGCTAAATCTATTGCAGTATTATACAAAGTCAGGAACTTAGTAAATGATAAAGCTCTGTATTTGTTGTATAATACAATTGTTATTCCACACTTAATTTATTGTATTGATGTTTGGGGTAAAGCATGTAAAACATTCATGGAGCCTATTTTTGTTTCACAGATAGAGCTGTAAGAATAATCACTAGAAAATATTACTGTCACCCATCTAGCACTTTATTTCATCAACTGAAGTTATTGAAGTTCCATGACTTGGTGGATTATAATATTTTGTCAGTTATGTATAGAGCTCATAAAAATGAACTACCTTTGAATACCCAAATATATTTTGTTAAACGACAAAGCTATTATAATCTCAAGGGAACAGAAATAGTTGTTAAACCAAAATATAGAACCAGTTTGAAGGGTCGGTCAACCTCAATTCAGGGATTGTGGAATGGTTTGGAGAATGAAGTAAAAAATGCAAAATCAAGGTTTACATTCAAGAAAATTATTAAAACTGAATTACTGCAAAAATACCGGTATATGAAATACTGTTATGTATGTTGTATTGTAGTTTGATAATTATAGTGAAATTTTTTTTTGTTCCGTTACTTGCAGATGATTGTCGTTTGATTTGATTGTTTGAAAAAGGTGGCAGATATAATAAGATTTTTTCTTCTTTCTGCTACCCTTCATTATATTTATAAGTTGTATAAGCCTAATTTGTGGGAATGTTTTGTGTTGTATGTTAAAATGAATAAATTTGAATAAAATTAAAAAATCAAAGAACAAACAAACAAGAAATACAAAGTACTAAAAGCATGCAGTAAGAGTACAAACCTGAGCTGTATAGGTACAGTCCATTTACCATTTATGATGTTTCTCTCAAATTCATTCAGTTTTCCCGGTATGAACAATGTGAAAATAATTTTCCAGGTTTTCTCTGGTTTCTAGAGTCC
This sequence comes from Garcialebias charrua, assembly GCA_038048925.1. Taxonomy (NCBI): domain Eukaryota; kingdom Metazoa; phylum Chordata; class Actinopteri; order Cyprinodontiformes; family Rivulidae; genus Garcialebias; species Garcialebias charrua. The sequence goes on along the minus strand of JBBPBX010003842.1, from coordinate 4,678 downwards.
CTGGGAACCCCGAGTATGTTGTGGTCAAACCTTTTAAATGACGTTACGTGAGATCTCACATGATCCTCTTGAGGAAAACTTAGTGCTTCCATCACACCAGATTTAGCTCCATTTCTGTATAACTTGGTTTTGTTGTAGCCATTTAAGTTTATTTTTATTTTTATTATTGGTTGGCAGTGGTGGCCATCTTGTACTGGATTGACGCCAAAAGTTTATCAGTTGTACGTGTAGATCCAGCAATTACTTAAGCTACAAATGAGCACAGACATAAAAACATTATCCCCTTGGTGTCACGTTCTGCGCTGGGCACTAATAAAGATGCTTTTGTTGGAGATCAGACATATTCAACACATGATTAAGTTTAAACTGTTTCAGGTCAGTTTGGCATCAAGGACTGCGTTAGTATCACTGACATATCACAGAAGTGTGACTCGTTATGAATGAAAAGGTCGTTCAAGAAGCCGTTCGGTCAGTCAGTGACTCATGCAGTTATATATACATGTATTCTGTATATATTAGCAGTAGCATACTGTAACCACATGCTGATCATCCCATCGTGCACCAGAACAGTCCCAGCCCACTCCATCTGTTCTTTCCTCTCCTTTTTTCCTTTACATTTTCTCGTCCTGATGGTTTTTTTTACACTCAGACTCCTTTCTGCCTTTCTGAGCAGACAAAGTTTTTTAAAAACACATTTCCCACTGCAGATATTTTTCTTTTGGCCTATTGAGTGTGATTCTGTCCACGAGCTGTGAGATCTTCTCTGTCACTGTTACTCTTCCCCTCTTCCGTCCATCTCAACCACCCATCTTAAATGCTGCAAAGTGAACAAAATAAAGTGCGGTCTAATCTCAGAAACATGGGCTTCACAGTTTATCCTAATAATGTAGACAAGCAGGATTAGACTACAAATTCACCCTGTGGATTTTAAACCGTCGTAGACCAGGGGTGCCCAATACGTCGATCACGAAGGCAAATTGAGTAGATCACATGGCAAAATAAACATCAGCCTTTTTCATTTTATTTTATTTTATTTTTTACATAGACATATCTTCGGTACTGGAGAAAACATTCAACAACTTTCAGAGGTGGTCAATACAGAAATGAAAAAACTACAACAATAGTTCAAAAACAATAAATTATCCCTTAATTTGAATAAAACTAAATTCATGATATTCGGATATTGTAAAAAACAAGAAAATAATTTAATTAAAATGACTATTGACAATGTTGATTTACAACAAGTCCATGAAATAAAATTTTTGGGTGTCATATTAGATGATAAATTTAGTTGGAAACCACAGATCCGCCTAGTAAAATCTAAAATAGCCAAAAGTGTTGCTGTTCTGAGAGGAATTAGTTTTGTCCTGGACTACAAATCTTTGTTTATTCTGTATAACACACTCATTGTACCACATTTAACATATTGTGTGGAAGTTTGGGGGAATACATACAAAACAAATTTACATTCGTTATACGTCATACAAAAAAAAAAAAATCTGAATACTACATAAAGTGGGATATTGGGATCACACAAACCAGTTATTTTTTAAATCAAATTATACTGAAATTCTGGGACCTTGTAACATTTAAAACTGTACAATTCATGTTTAAGGTCAGAAATCATCAACTTCCACCCAATATACAGAAAATGTTTTGTGACAGAGAGGGGTTATAATTTAAGAGGTGAAGGACATTTTAAAAAACAATGTATTAGAACAACCAGGAAGAGTTTTTGTTTGTCGGTGCGTGGAGTAAATGTATGGAATGGATTGAATGATGAATTGAAAAAAAGTACAAATATAAACCAGCTTAAAAAACTATTTAAAAAGGAGCTTATTTCAAAATATGTTCGATGAGTGTTTTAAAGACTATAAATGCTATTGATGATATAAATAGTGTTTAGATACAGTAATTGTATATCTTTAAATATCATGTAAAGTGGAAACAAGTTGTCTCGTTTTGGTATTTTGACAGTTAATTGATTATAAATTGATGAGTATGAAAGGGGCAGGACATTATAAGATATTGTATCTTCTACCTTCTCTTTTTTCAAACAGAACACATAAAATTTGCATGTCACTTGGGCATAATTATTTGTATTAACTTTTATTTTTTGTTGTTGTGTTATCCTATTTTATTTCTTTTTCTTTCTTGATTGTATTTTCTGTCTGCTCTAAACAAATATAAATAAATAAATAAACGTCAGCCTATCATCCATCCTCACTACCATACTTTTCGGCGTAAAAGACGCTTCTGTGTATAAGCCTCTTTGTCCAATTATTAAGAATAATTTGAAATAAATCCATAAATACGCCGCTTCGCCCTATAAGACGCATCTATTATGCGTCACCGCTACGCAACGCGTCAGCGCCTCATTTGCCCTGCTGAAAATGGCGGCCACAGAAGCGAGCCAGCACAGAAGGACTTAACAAGATTAACACGGTAAAAACAATTATTTCTTTGCTGAGAAAAATGTATTTCTTAGCTGACATTATAGCACAAGGGTTCCGTTCACTCTGTAAGCCTAAAAAATATCTGTTGAGTGGTTTATGACTATAACAAATAAAATAGAAGCTAACGAGACGATTCCGTCCCTAAAAACACGAATAAAAAAATCGAATTTTATCTCAAATGTCTTATACAGGGCAACAGTTTGTACATTTAACCCCATATAATTACACTCTGTAAGCAGAAAAAATATCCGCAGAGTGGTTTATGAGCTATATATCTAAATAATAGGTACAGTATCTGTTAACGGGAGCTAACGCTAATAAAATATATATTTTTTAAATCTCAAACATCTCATAAAGCTAGTCAGTTGTAAATGACCACCAAATAATTACGCTCTGTAAGTTTCAAGAAAATCCGCGGTGTGGTTTATGAGTTATCTTGCTAAAAAACACAGCTAACAACACAGCTAATAGTAGCTACCTCCAGAGCAGGAGGCCGGGCAGCGACACAGTCAGTCCGAGCAGAGGAGGCTTTTTTCGGACACATGAGCTAGAAACGGTCGGTCTCTGGAAGTGTCCCCCTAGCGGACAAAAGTGGTACTGCACCATTTTGGCCAAAATGAAAAACGGCGATATCAGAGCCAAAAATGGGTCTAAAAATATGGGAAAAAATCCATAAATAAGACGCTTCGGCGTATAAGCCGCAGGACATTCAAATGAGTAAAAAAAAAACGGCATCTTATATGCCGAAAAGTACGGTATGCAGTTCTTCACTTGATTGACATGCAGGGCAGCCAATCTGAGACCGGACCATTTCTGACACATAGGTCGCCACGCACGCGCAAACAACGGCACCAAAAACTACCGAGGTGCCTCCAGTTTATTTCTTCTACTAAAAACTCAATAAAATGTGTAAAATGAGTTGGGGAGTTGGACCAAGTAAAATCCGACTACTTCCATACAGAATGGGAGACGGACTTTGTTTTTCACAATGTCTTATACGAAGTGCGTTTGCCTCATGTGCAAGCGGGAGCAGCATTTTCGGACTGTTCATAAAAACTACGGCACTGACTTTCTTTCGAAAAGCGAGCTGAGAAAGAAAAAGGCAAAGGAACTAGAATCCCAGTTATCCGGACAACAGGCGTTTTTCTTACAGCTGACGGCAGCGAAGAATCTCTCTGGGTGAGTCACTTAATAATTAATTGTTGAGCACAAGAAGACTTTTCAAGACGTACATAGAGATGGTTAAAGAGTTATTTGTTGAAGCAGCTGACTCGTTGTTCTGAGACTTTAAAAACAAACCGGAGATATTATTTTCGATGAAAGCTCTCCGGGTATCAAGAAATACGGTAAAAGCAGCTTCCGTCGGGGCTGCTGGATTTAGTTGGTTTTGGAATCTTCCCTTTTGTTCTCAGGTTATTTTACTTTTTTGTTTGTTTTTCTGTAGGAATTTTCAGATTTACAAGCAATTAAATTAAATATTTCACATTTCTAATATCTTCTTATCTTTATCAGCTGCGGTCACTTCCAAATTTTACATATAAACTTACTTACTATAGAACCCCTATGCAAACTGATACTGTATACGGTAACATTCTTCTTAGTTTACATTGAAGTTACTAACATTCCCAATAGTATCATAGCATCTAAATAACCTAATTTAGTATAAATTAAAAAAACTATACAGTATACGTCTAAATAAGGGGAGCTTACAATGAAAAAATATTAAATAGTAATAGAAAGTGGGTGAGAAAAAAGTTAATACAAAACAATATTATATCATTCACCAGTTGGGGGGAGAAGTCTTGACAGAGAAGTTGTATAAATCCGCCTCTAGTTGGGGTTATGTATTTTATCCACTTGCTCCGATTTCGATAAAATTGATCTCTTTGGATATTCAGGGTATAGGTTAACTTTTCCATCTTGAATATTTCTAAGATACTATCCAACCACCCTTCCATTGTAGGAGGGGTTGGGTTGAGCCATTTTCTAGTAATACAGTATTGTTTTTGCTCGCTTCTAAGAGGGCCTGCAACTGTTTCTCGTCATTTTTCTGTTCCAGGATATCAACATCATAAAGATAAAAAGTCACAAAACTGAATGGTGTTTCAGCTCCAAAAACCAAGTTTAAGGTTTTATGGATGACTCTCCAGTTCGTACTTAATTTAGGACACCCTCAGAGCATTTGATAATGATTGGCTTCTTCTGAGCCACATTGTCTCCAA
>JBBPBX010003841.1:60969-80052 GCA_038048925.1 Garcialebias charrua | reverse complement strand
CATACGTCATATATGCGGCAAGTATCCGAAGAGATGTAAGCAGTAATCCCGAGGGATAACAGAGCCACATATTTCTGGATCTGCAGCAGATAAAGTATCCGGATTTTGTGATTTTTTAAGGATCAATAAAGTTCGGATCTGTTCGTATCCGGGAATATCCGAAACTGGATTTTCCGAGGATGCGATACGGAAATTCCCGGAAATTGTCCGTATATGTGAAGGATGCGGAGATATACCACATCTGATACTCCCGTATATCTATGGTTTTTGTGCAGTGTTAATCTAATCAGAACAGAAAACACAAAAATCCTTCCATAACCTGTCAAACTCAATTATCTTATTCACATCCATTTCCTATATATATATATATTATTCTCTGTACCAGAATGTTCTACCACAAACATTTCCTATCAGTAAAATTCACCGCTAGGCTACTCTTAACAAAGGTGCAGCTAAAATGTATCCTCTAAAACATTTCTGATTATCGTTCAAATCTAAGAATCAAAATTGATAAAACTAAATTATATCTATAGAAAAGTAGTGAAAACCCTGTACACCTTTCTCAAAAATCTATCAATACACAAAAATCTATCAACACAACTATTGTACTGCACATTCACCAGGCACAAACACATATATAGTCACATTAATCTGTCTGAAACATTCACATTCTGTCTGACTCATTCATCTCAACAACCTTCAATCCTTTCTGGACCTCCTGGATCAAACTCACAGTCATACTTCACAGGCATAAGAATAACCATATGTATCCTTTCAACATATGGTGTAAACAACAATTGAGAGGTTTCAACAAATAATGAGAAAACCTTGGCATATATTCTAAAAAAGCTAAGTCTGGTCCTCTGGACATTCAAAAAAACAAAAAAACAAAACAAAGCAAAAAATTGTAGAAACGTTTCGTCTTTCGTCCGAAAGACTTCCTCAGTCTGAGGTGCTGGGTTCAGCTCAGTCTTATAAATAGCACCCTCTTACCAGGAAGTCCAACATTTCACTGATCACATCAACTCTGTGGATAAATATATCAAGTTCACACGAGAAGATGTAAGAAATGGCAGGTTGGCTTTCTTGGACTGTGAGGTCTCAGTTTCTGATAGAGGAAATTTGCAAACTGAGGTGTACCGCAAACCCACACACACAGACCAGTATTTACAGTTTGACTCCCATCACCCTCTGGAGCACAAGTTAGGAGTCATCAGGACTCTGTACCACAGAGCAGACAGCGTCCCCACTAACGCAGGAGCCAGACAGAAGGAGAAATCACACACAAAACAGGCTCTAGAGAAATGTGGATATCCTAACTGGGCCTTCCTGAAAGCAGAGAAGAAACCCAAACAGGACTCCAGCCAGCCATCAGGTGAAAAGAAGGAACCCAGACCCAGACCAGTGGCCATTCCATATGTTGCAGGGGTTTCAGAGACATTGAGACGTTTATTTTCTAAACACAACGTCCCAGTGGCTTTTAAACCTCAAAATACATTACGGCAAAAACTGGTTCATCCCAAAGATCCAGTCCCCCGGCAAAAACAGAGTAACATTGTGTATGCTGTTCAGTGTCAGGAGGGCTGTGATCAGTCTTATATCGGGGAAACTAAACAGCCACTGGCCAAAAGGATGGCCCAGCACAGAAGATCAACATCATCAGGTCAGGACTCTGCAGTCTACACTCATCTCCAGGCCAGCGGTCACTCTTTCAGGGATGAAGATGTTCACATCCTTGATAGAGAGGAACGATGGTTTGAGAGAGGAGTAAAGGAGGCCATCTTTGTGAAAAGAAACCGCCCATCATTAAACAGGGGTGGAGGCCTCCGAGTTCAACTGTCCCCCTCCTACAATGCTGTGATTGCTGGTATCACTCAGCCCTCTGTGAATAGCAAACAACCATCAGGGTGCTAACGATCCATTGTTAGGCTGATGGTCCTCCTTGATCATGTGAGCAGCTGGTTTCAGGCTGTCATCAGCCAACTGGTTGTGTAACACTGTGAGAGGGTGCTATTTATAAGACTGAGCTGAACCCAGCACCTCAGACTGAGGAAGTCTTTCGGACGAAAGACGAAACGTTTCTACAATTTTTTGCTTTGTTTTGTTTTTTTGTTTTTTTGAATGTCCAGAGGACCAGACTTAGCTTTTTTAGATTTTTCTACCTGGATTATTGAGCATGCATCAGGGTATCTTGGCATATATTAGTGATTAGTTGGTTAGTTTGTTAGTTAATGTGATTAGTTCTGCTCTGCTGCATGTTCCACCTGTTAACCTGTAAGATAAATAAATAAAAAATGGTGCAGGGAAATAGATTTTCCCTTCATTGGTTACACTGCAACATTAAGCATTCATTCAACATTAATTAATCTGCTGAAAAGGGGAGGAATGTAAACCCAGTTATGGTAAGGTTTCTCTGCTTGTCCATCACAGCTGTGGAAACATGTGATTGTAAAGTGCATTTCCCCTTTTCAAATATAAATTATTCACAATTTTATCTTACACGTTCTGTCACAGGGCTGACAGATCATCAGCAGTCCAGATTTGACCTGTAAATGAAAAAATAAGAAAAAGTCAGCACTAAATCTATATAAATTACCCCAAACATTCAGATCCAGAGGTGGGTTCAACAGAATCTTGTTGAGCAACTATCAACAACCTGCTTTTAGGCACTTATTAAAATGATCTTTTATAACTTTATCAAATGTATAACTGTTTCCAGCTCTCATCACTGTATGAAAAGTTAAAACGTTGATCTAATTAGGTATTTGAAATGGTGTGTTTAACTATACAGTATGTTTGTTATTCGTCATCCCCTTTTTGAAACAGGAGGTAAACAAAAAAAACATCCTGTTACAAAGAAAACAATGGAAATGCTCATAACACAAACGTCATCTGTACTGCAGGTGGAAATACCACCAGAAAGAAAAATAAAAACTCAAAATAGCCGAACCCAACCAGTAGCATCAGACTTAATACTTCAACCATAAGACACATCACCCCATTTGACACGTTACACCACCACTACATCCTATGTCAACACCTCCTTCAACACAACCTCTACTCCATCTCCTCCGCTATCCACACCATAGTAAGAGAGCTTGAATCCTGCTCCAACACCATGAGCCTTGCTGCCCTTCCACTCGGTCTCCAGGACAAAGAAAACATTTACCTTCCTTCTCTGCATCATGCCAGCAAACTCTCTACCTATGCCTGTCAAAAAGGTGAGGAAAAAGAAAAGAAAAAGACAAACACCCATCCAAAAAGGAATGCAACAGGTGCCCATACCGAACATGATGGAGAAAATAGAACCAAACTGTACTGCTCTAACGCGAGTACATGAAGGATAAAACAAAAACGTGTGCGGCCATGCAGGTCACGTGTCAGTGAGATCTGTACATGTATGTATGAATAATGAGTGTGCGTGAGGTTCTACCATAGCAAAGAATACTGATCATGAAAAACTGTAGTTATCGAATCACCACCTGAAGATCACATGGTCAGCTGACACATCAGCCAGGCTGCAAAGTTTGGTAGTGACGTTTCCAGCTTGACTTTCACTTGTCATGAGTTCTCCAGCCCCCATAGGAGATGTCAAGAGTTCAGCAGTGGGTGCAGACCACAGTTCATAGACTTGAGGTGAAACTGGTGCAAAACGTAAAACTCCATGTAACAGTTCAGGCACGAGTCATGACAGCTTGCGGCTTTAGCTGAACATGATGCATGTCGGCAGTTCAGTGCATTTCAGTTCAGTGCAGGTGGTGACAGCTTGCGGCTTTAGCTGAACACAACGCATTTCGACAGTTCAGTGCAGTCCAGTGCAGGTGCTAACAGGAGTTGTGAGCAAAACCTAGCTTCAATGACAGCACAACATGTGATCTGTCCAAGAATGGCGTTCGAAACCACAGAGTCATAATGCAACTAGTCCCTGCTACGGTTGAGGGAACCTAGGTGTATGCAAACGAGTAATGTTGTAGGGTGAGGAATAAAATTGTAAATTGAGAGCTGCATATCTGTGTATAAGTGAAATTACTGTAGAAAGAATTAACTGCTAACCAAACGTCGTCATGGAACACCTGCAGCAGTCAGATGCCAAGCTGAAATCCTCAGAAAACACCCAAAGAAAGTCACCCCCTGCAGTATGTCAGCTGTGTGAAGACTCCCTTCCAGACTCTGTCGAGCAGGTCAGAAGGCCAAGGCAGAACGCTCCTGCAGAACAAACAAGCGGCAGTCCTCCAAGAAAAAAAAGAAATACACATATAAAAAAGAACAAATAAAAATAAAAACAAACCACCAAAGTACTCCAAACCACCATTACACAGGCCTTGTTCATATGTCATTAAACATGACCTGCACCCCACCAGGCTGAAGTGATGAGAACTGGAAACGTAACAATTAATGGCGTGAAATTAACCCTGCATGTACTCCTTTAGGCAACATGTTCACGGGAACCTCACCTATAAAAATCTGAAATGTGCCTTTAACACTGAGAGTGAAAAGCACATATCTGCAAAAAATACAGTACTGCATTGTGAGGACAACAGACTGCCACAGAGAGGTCAGCGTGTTTAAAACAAAGGTCACAGCAACAGAAAATAAAAATCTGACAAACTAACTAAGTCTTTTACTCTGGAGTGTCCTCCATAGCAGCACTAAAGTAACTTTTACAGTCCCAACCTGAGCTGATTAAGTTGTAAAACTCCCCGTTATCAGTCGGAACCCCGTGAGGCAGACCCACTAACTGTAGGTCCAGAACCAGAACCAAGTGACAACTCACTCAGATTTATGGATGAAAGAGGCCTCTGTGCCGTGCAGGTTCACAGGCACGTAGGGGAGGGGGTGAGGGAGGAGAGGAGGAGATGTCTCCTTGCCTTCGTGTCAGGCACCAACAGGAGAGTGTTATCTTGTTAGAAGCCATAAATCTGAGGTCCAGCCAGCAGCTTGCATCTGCAAAACTGCTTCGGGCACATCCCCAGACCAGGTTCCTGTCTCCCTGGCTTTTACACTCACAAATGCAATAAATGAGAATAAAAATAAAAAATCTGTCCCTGTTGCCTTGTTTGCGTGTATACAGCACCTTCCGGAGTACAGGTCGCAAGCCTCGAATAAAGAGAGAAAAGAAAGCAAAAAATAATAAAAAGATAAGAAAGTTATCTTAAAAAAAATAGGTGCGACCTATACAGTGGAAAATACGGTAATCGACTTTAACGGGGAGGGGAGGAAAAATGTGACTCTTAACAGCGATCACAGTCCCGGATGTGAACTTTAATCACATGCACAGCGACCTGTGAACCCGGAGTGGCAATCCACTCTGAACGGCAAAACCGTGTGTCGGATGAAAGCCCTGTGACTCGACGGCGACAGATGCCCGGAGTTCACGATGAAGCCTCGACCCCACGGTTTCCCGGAGTCCAAAGGAAAAGTGTCTCCCAGCCGACAGGCCGGAGCTCATAGAACGGGGATGTGGGGGAAGGGCAAACTTAAGGCACTCGTAAATTATCCCTACGCGTGTGTGGGACTTATGTGCTCTTCACCTTACTTACATGTACAAAAACCGCAAAAAATGCACATTCAAATGAAATACCAACAGTAGTTCACGTTTTTTTTTTACTTTTAGCTGCTAACATTATAAACCACTGGCCCACCTGGAGACAAAACAGCCCTCAGTCAACAAATAATTTAGTGTGTCCAAACGCAGACGTTTTGTGTAAGAGGAGTCCTGCTCACCTCTGTGAATCACCGGTTGTTGACTGCGCGCGTGCTCGTCTCTGTCGGCGGTGGGGGGGGGGAACCCTCCAAATCATCTCTCGTTTCAGACGAAACTGCAAACCTCTCAGCGTCGGTGGTCACCAAATTGTTGCGAATTCAAAAGGTTGAAGGAAGTTCTGAAACGAATGTGCAAATTTTATGCAGGTTTATTGTACATATAAGAATAAACCTTACAGCAACAACAGACCTGACTCCAAGCACAGTCCAACACACACATCTTCAAAGGCAGGGCCACGGTTATAAAACCCTGGATGTCGTCACCGCCTCCTTGGACCCTGGAACCTCCTTGGACTGCTTCAGGACCGCCCTGGAACCACCTACACTACCACGTGACCCTCCTTTCTGTCAACAAACTATCAGCTTCAATGTAAACATCAAATGTTGGGTCTGTGAATTGTGCAGGCGTGTAATTGTTCCCTAGTGAAAACAAAGCCCGAGAGAAAAACGTTCTGCCTAGTGTCACATTTCACATTATAAGGCAGAATTAAGTGAATACAAATAATGGAACATAATGGGTGTAATGTAATACTGATAGAAATATATTTCAAAATCATAAACCACTCGACAGATATTTTTTTTTAGCTTACAGAGTGAAATTCGATGGGTTTTCATTTACAAACTGTTGACCTGTATAAGACATTTGAGATAAAATTCAATTTTTTAAAATTTATTTTAGTAGCGTACGCGACCAATTCAGCAGATTTGACCATTTCGTGAATTGATTAAGGAACGGTTAAGCTCAGGAACCCTTGTGCTATAATGTCAGCTAAGAAATATATTTTTTCTTAGCAAAGAAATAATTGTTTTTATCGTGTTAATCTTGTAAAAGTCCTTCCATGCTGGCTCGCTTCTGTGGCCGCCATTTTCAGCAGGGCAAATGAGACAAAGCGGCTTATACACAGAAGCGACTTTTCCACCAAAAAGTACAGTAACATGTCAAATTGTGTCTCCTGCGCCGCAGGAAGACCCACCATGTACCCATCCCCACTCCTCTGTATCCAGAGGACGAGTGGGGATTTCAGTGTACCGTATTTTCCGGACTATAGGTCGCGGCTTTTTATCATTTTTTCATGGCCTGCGACCTATAGTCAGGTGCGACCTATATCAGAGTCAGAGTCAGAGTCAGAGAGTCTTTATTGTCATTTGCACCGCATGTGGTACATGTGATGAAAACGAGATTATGTACACGGGGTCCCAGTTACATCCAACAACAAATGCAAGAGAAAAACAGTAATAACATCTAGAATTAACTAAGAAAAACATCAACTAGTAATACACTAAGCCTAATATAGTGGGAATAAACAGCAGCACGAACATGAGTTTGTATGAGCAGATGGTCACAGATGAACACAGCAACAAGAAAACAGATCAGCATCAGCATGATGTGATATTTTGCAGTGTTTATTTTTTATTTTATTTTTATTTATTCATGAGTCTAACAGCCTCAGGGTAGAAGCTGTTCCTCAGTCTAGTGGATATATATGGCTTTTTATAAAATAAGCTGATTTGTAATCATTTATTAACAAAAATTAAACTGAGACACACTCTTACAATAATGTCAGCTAACAAATATATTTTTTAGGTGTTTATCCTGCTAAAATTATTCATTTATTAAAGAAAAGTTCAGCTCAGACACATATTTGCTATAATTTTTATCAAACAATTAATTGTTTTTAAGTGTTAATCTTCTTAAAAGCCTTGCTGTGCGCTCCTGTGGAAGAGACATTTGCAGCAGAGCTAAACACGGTCCACATTTTTACGTAGGTGCAACCTATATATGGATTTTTCCAATTAGTCCGAAAAATACGGTATGTTAAATTTAACAAAAAGTGCGACCCCGCCTGTAGCGGCTAAAATCCTATATTTTTCTACACCACCCAATTGCACGACCCTAGCCAGCAATGGCGGCTCCTGAAATGTCAACCGGGGGGGGGCTATTTCTCAAAAATGAAAAATGGTTCAAATGGTTTATTTCTATGGTTTATTTATCAAATGCAGATTAAAAAACAAGGTCAACAGTACAATGAAATGCTTAGAATGAGAAGAACCAATTTGACTCACTAAAACAACAAAGAACTAACAAAAAAATATACTAAAGCATGCAATAAAAGGTAAAAAAAATAAAGTACCTACAAATGAAAAAGTAATTATGATATTTACAAGGTCCTACAGACATAGTAAACAACAACATCGTAGAATTTCAACGGTGCAACAGGATGTATTTAAATGAATAAGTATTTCAAGGTTGTAATATATATATGTATATATATANTATATATATATATATATAATATATATATAATATATATATATATATTATATATATATATATATACATAATTACTGTCAGAAGCTAATATTAGTTTGTGACAGTAATTATGTGATATATATTGCACATAATTACTGTCACAAGCTAATATTTGTTGTCACAGATGTGGCTTGGTGCAAAGTTATTGCCAGTTGTTTAGTGTTATTTATTGAGAGTCCAGTAATCTGACAGCCAGTGGATAATAGCTGTCCTTTAGTCTTTTTGTGTGTGATGACAGATTCCTGTATTGTCTGCCCGAGGGTAGTAGATGGAAGAGCCCTTGTGCAGACTGGAGGTGATCCTTGATGATGCTGTGTGCTTTACACAGATGTCTGCTGTGGTAGATGTTCTTTTTGTGGAGACTGCTACTAGTGATGTTCTCTGCTGTTTGCACCACCCTCTGTAGTGTTTCAGCTCTAAACGCTAAGGTATCAAACTGTGTTGTTTTTTGAATTTCCAGAGGACCAGACTTAGTTTTTTTTAAAGATTTTATCTACCTGGATTATTGAGCATGCATCAGGGTATCAAACTGTATATTTCTACTTCCGCTCTCGACAAGGCAAGTCGCATTAATAATAATTAATTCAATTTATAACGCACTTTTCATTACTGAAAATCTCAAAGTGCTACACATATATTGAATGCTACACACATTCATAAACCGGTGGCGGCAGACTACCATGCAAGGTGCTTTCCAGTCCTACCGGGAGCAACTCAGGGTTAAGTGTCTTGCCCAAGGACACAACGACACATGGTGCGGGTCCCGGGAGTCGAACCGCCAACTTTCCGATCGGGAGACGACTGCCCTTACCACTACGCCACGGCCGCCCGCATATCTTTCTGCTCCTTCCTTCCCTAAGTTTTTTTCCTCCTCCCTGCTTGCTTTTTGTCTCGTCTGACACTTCAGCGCTCACTCGAACCAATTTGCGATGGAATTAGTAAATTGGGCTGTTTCTTCAATAGATAAGATTTTTTCCACGAAGCGGACCGTGCCAGGAGAAGCGGTCTGCCCCTCTGACACACACGCGGCTGGATACATGATGGACTCATGGGGACAGTGGCAGCCTATGTGTTTGACCGTCTTGAGTGTCGAAGACGTGGAAGATTTGTGGATTATTGGACTATTAGTAGCAGCTGCTCTTTTTTTTGGCATCGGAGGGACTGTCTGCTACCTGAAGCTGAGGAGGGCTTCGGCGGCTATCAGCGCGCTGGCGAAACTCCCTGATCAGCATGATTCTCTGATCCGGGCCGTGAGCAACTCATCCCAGCTGTTGTATGAGCTCAATCGCACGTTGGGTGCGTCGGTGGACTACCGGGGACCTGCTGGGCGTTTTGGAACTCGTTTACAGCCGCCTGGGTCCCAACTGGGCATGGATGGGGGTTCATAGACCGGAACCTCATATGATTTGGAATTTTGGCTCTGAAACAGCGTCTGGACTTGGAGGCTGCAGTGAAAAAGAACACTGTGGTCTGAATTGGAATAAACAAAAAGACTATCTAATCTGGTTTCTGCACACGTCCTTGAAAAGAGGCCTGTTTGGAAACTTTCTCCTGGAGCGTAGAGTTGAAGTGCACTTGCTGACCTCCCTCACCCGCACCCCCCAGAGATCTCTGTGTGTGGCTCGGATGACGCCCAGCTGAACAAACTGCTGAACTGTGTTCTTTGAAGTTACTCACAGACTAAATATCTCCTTGCCTGTCGTCAAAACTGCAACAATGTCTCGTGTGACTGTGCTTTCGCTGATAGAGTTTTTGAGACTTTATCATGGAGTGTCCTCAGGCAATCTTTGATAAATTCTTTTTTTGAATATCACAAATGATACCTACTGTGCTTTTCCTTTTTCCATATCTGTTTTGCTCTTCATCCATGATGGATGAGAGATGGCCGCGCTGACGAACATGCGTGTTTTGAACATGCGTGTTTTGAATTGCAGCAGCTTAACATTCTCTGACCTCTGGACGACTGTGTTTACATGATCACGTTGTATTGGTTTACTGGTGCAATGTTAATAAAAAATCTCTTATCTCTCTCTCTTATCTCTCTTATTTAAATGAGCAATTTCAACAAAAGCAACATCATGTAATGTTCTATGTTTTGTACATAAATTTTGCCCTTCTATCCTTGAGAGAAACAAATTTCTCAATGACTCTTTGGTTGAAGTCAGGGACGGCTTTGACAAGATTTTTCTCCATAGAGAGCATGGCCAATGCATTGAGACAATCCTGTGGCAACGTGCTCCTGAGGAAGGTCTTTATTCTGTTCAGTGTTGAGAAGCCTCTCTCAGACTCAGCTGTGGTCATAGGAGTTGTGATGAGGATCTTCAGCAGAGTCACAGTCTCTGAGAAGGTGTCATGAAGATTGTTCCCCATGAAGAGCTGGTACAGAGCCACAGCACCACTGCAGCTCCTGAAATCTTCATTGCTGTAGATGAGAGCCAGTTCAGTTTTCAGCTTGTTCTTGTTCAGCACTGGGTACGCCTCCATGGTGGAGTTCAGTGCTGCTTCAGGGAAATGACTGTGGTACTGCTGGAATCTGTCTGCCTGCAGCAACGTAGCACTGATCAGATGATTTGTGAAAGTAAATCTGTTTTTTTACATGGCCCAAGATGGTGTCACAAACCTAAAAAATGTATGCACTACTTTAATAAAGTATCCTCCTGACTAACAGCAGTTTAAATTTGTCCTCCTTGGAGGACATTTGTAATCCTGAATATCTCTCACCCACAGCATATTACTGAATTAACTCTTTTTGCTCTCTACAGAGACTGAGGAACAGCTTCTACCCTGAGGCTGTTAGACTCGTGAATCTCTAACCAGAAGAATCACTATGAAATATCACATTGCTGCTGATCTGTTTCATGTTGCTGCTGATCTGTTTCATGCTGCTGTGTTCATTTGTGCTCATCTGCTCATATAGACTCATGTTCATGCTGCTGTTTGGAGTAATGTTTTCTATGATATTAGTGCTTAGTGTATTTTTAGTTGATGTTTTTCTTAGTTCATATCTTAGATGTTATTACTGTTTTTCTTTTACTTTTTATTGTTGGATGTAACTGGGACCCTGTGTACATAATCTTGTTTCATCACATGTACCACATGTGGTGCAAATGACAATAAAGATTCTCTGACTCTGATTTAGGGCTTTTTCAATTATGCTAAATATGAAAGGGTGGGTTTTGGCACCTTTCTCTTCCATATAAATAATAAAATATTGGGCATGGACAATATTTATTTTTCCTGGTAGTCAAGAGGATAGGAATGGCTATTAGTCAGCTTTCTAATTATTTAACATATAACAACTATTTATTTTATGAGTATATGTGTTAATTTAATAGCAACAATTCAAATTTGCATTGTAGGCTACTGTACTTGTAAAGAAGTAGCTCCTCACTTTTTCACTATACAGAACTACTATGATGAAAAACATTACATCATGCATTTAGCTTCTTTCACCTCTGTAGCTGTCCTCTGATGTTCACCAGGGCCCAGTGTGCAGCGTTTCTTGGCCATCTGGTATACACTGCCACTGTGTTCTCCACAAAGAGTAGGGAGGGAGTCTCTGAACGGACCATAAGAGAACAGTGTTCATCTTTAGTCACCAGGTAAAATAACAAGAAATGTGAAGTAGTTCAATCATAAGACATTAACAAAATATCAGTAATATTAAATAGCACAACATACACATTACTTTTTATTTACCTGATTTTTTTAATGTTGTCTGTGAACTGCTGCATGATTTTCTGAACAAAGACTGAGTCGATGGTCCACTTCTGGAGTTGGCTGTAGAGAATGTCCACATGAGGCATGACCAGATGGAGCAGTTTCAGGAAAAAGCTGAAGCTATCATCCTCCAGCAGCCTCACAAAGCCTCCAGCTTCTCGAACAGTGGTAGGATCAAACTGTCCTGAGTCCCTGATGGTTTCAAAACACTGGAGCAGGTTTTCTTTGTGCTCAAAAACAGTGTTCACAGCTCGGCTGTGGAAGTTCCACCTCAATGTGCTTGGGCTCCAGCATCAATGTGTAGCATGGAGGCTGCACAGTTGCAGAGAGGAAAGCTCTACAGAGAGTGGTGAAGGCTGCACAGAAGTCTGTTGGAGTCAGTCTCCCCACCATCACAGACATTTACACCTCCAGATGCAGGAAAAGAGCCACCTGCATCATGAAAGACCTCACTCACCCAGCACACTCACTCTTTGCCCCACTCCCCTCAGGACGGAGGTTGAGGAGCATCAAATGTAGAACCACTAGACTGAGGAACAGCTTCTACCCTGAGGCTGTTAGACTCATGAATAAATAAATAATAAGAATAATCACTGCAAAATATCACATCATGCTGATGCTGATCTGTTTTCTTGTTGCTGTGTTCATTTGTGACCATCTGCTCATACAGACTCATGTTCGTGCTGCTGTTTATAATGATGTTTTTCCACTACATTAGAGCTTAGTGTATTACTAGTTGATGTTTTTCTTAGTTAATTCTAGATGTTATTACTGTTTTTCTCTTGCATTTGTTGTTGGATGTAACTGGGACCCCGTGTACATAATCTCGTTTTCATCACATGTACCACATGCGGTGCAAATGACAATAAAGACTCTCTGATTCTGACTCTTGCTCTTGGGACTCTGTGGGCCACCACTTCATCGAGAATGCTGGTTCTCTTTGGAGATCTTGAAAAAAAGCCAGAGAATCCAGCCAGGTCTGAGAAGAAATTGCTCACTTTTGGGATATAGGAAGTCACCTGCTACATAAGGTTAAGCTGGTGAGCATAGCAGTGGACATAATGTGCATTTACATAGACATCTTGGATCTTCTTCTGTACACCACCTGTTGCTCCTTTCATGACACTTGCACCATCCATCATATGCTTGTGAAATGAGCTTGCTCTTCTGGTCATCAGGGACAATGGAGCTCAACCTAGCCAGAAGTTCTGTGGCAATGGAATCAGCAGTGGCACTTTGGAGAGGTATGAACTCCAAAAACCTCTCTTGGACATGATGGGCGTTGTCAATGTAACGGATCACAAGCACCAGCTGAGACTGTGTGGAAATGTCCATTGTTTCATCAGCCTGGATGGAGAAAAAGTCTGCACTCCTGATTTCTTCAATGATGCACTCTCTCAAAACTGACAGCATGCAATCAAGGAGTTCATTCTGCACAGTCTTGGATGTTCCCTTAAACACAGTGGCAGTCTGCAGGTGTTCATGTAGAACTGCATCCAGTGATGCTACAAAATCCACCAGTCCTCTGATTAAAAATACCTGGTTCCCTTATCAGTCAGTCACTCGGTGCAACATAAATGCTATGGGAAATTGCGCTCCGCGCGATTACCTGAAGGAATACAATCACGTCTTTACGGCATGGGCGTCAGCGTCACGCCAGAGACCCCATCCTCTGGGTATTTAAGGCGCTGACACCCATCCATTGTCCTCTTATTGCCCTTCACCTTGCTTAAACCTGAACATTCTCTTAGCGGGACTTCTCTGTTGCTTCATCGCTCGACCAGAGGTGAGCTTGCTCCCTACACAAGGCATACAGAGAATTATTCCTGCGTACTGCTGGGCTAGCGAAAGCTAGTCCGGCACATTTTTCCTTAACCCCGAAGTTTTTTCTTCTCCTCTTTCCGCAGACTGCTTCGCTCGACGCGCTAACTCCGTCACACCGCTACCTCTGCTAATTCGTAGCAGGCTAGCCAGCGAAAGCGACACGATGGAGGAGACGTCTCAAAAAAAGGATTTTGGAAGGACTCGCTCGTCTTATCTCGGACATGCCTCCGGCGAAAGGAAAGCGAAAGACAAGACTTCCATAAAAAGACTAGCAGGACGGCGAGCCCAACCTCGCTCGCCTGCCCCAACGGTTGCGGTTTTTCCCTTTCGGCGACGGACACCCACGAGGCCTGTCCCGTCTGCTGGGGATGCTGCACACGAAGATGGCGCTGGACGTGCCGACTCTTGCCCACACTGCAGCCAGATGCTGGAGGCGGTGAGGAGGCACCGGGCGGACTTCGTCGCCAAAGCCATGGGCGCTGCTGCGGCGCCAGCAGACCGGGACACTACTGAGCCTCTCACTCCCGCGCCGGAGCTCGAGAGCATAGCTCTGGATGACAGCACCCGAGTCGAATGGGGTGACAGCCCAGATACGCTGGCTCCCATGGTGGACTTGACAGTCGAGTTCGACACTTGAGGCATGAATGAATGAGGACGAGATCTCGATTTCAGCCTCAGGTGAATTTTCTGCGGATGACGCCGACGTTGAATACGAGGAACAGGGAGAAGATCTCTCTCGCACACCGGCGCCTGTGCTTCCGGAGACTGACTTTTCCATCCCTGCTCTGTTCGACTTGTGTCACAGAGCAGCGGACGCGCTGCAGATCTCATGGCCGGAGCCTCTACCTCATCAACAAGTCACGAGGTTGGCAGGAAATTATTTTTATTCAAAGCAGCAGGCCGCCACGAGACAAAGGATGCCCATCTTTCTGGATTTCCTCACAGAGCTGACTCGCACCTGGTCTCAACCCAGAGCTTCCATGCTACTGCCGCTCTCGCAGTTCCTCGACATGGATGGGATGGATGAAGCGGGAATAGCCAATGTGCCTCAAATGGAGGACACACTAGCGTCTCACATGGCTCCCAAGTCATCCGGGACAGAGCCAACTCTCCCCAGCAAAGCCTGTCGAGCCTCGGCTTCTCTGCTCGAGAAAGGCTACAGAGGTCAGGGCCTCGCGGCACGCACAATGAACGCGTCCGCCATGATGCAAGCGTACCTGGCTGAAAAACTGCAGGAGCTCCAGGTAACGACAGACAAGCAAGCTGCCGCTGACGTGCTAGATGGAGCCTATAGGGCAACAAACTTTGTGCTCTGCATGATTGGGACAACAGCTGTTGAACAAGGCAGAGGCATGACTGAGGTGGTCATCGCACAACGCCATCTGTGGATGACCCTAACTGACCTCCCGGAGGGACAAATAATTCCTTATCTCCACCATTCAATATAACCGACGGGACTGTTTGGAAAAGCTCTGGATCGAATTTGGACCAGGCTGGACCAAAGGTGCAAACAGGCTGAGGCTCTCTAGGTATGCATCCCCAGAAGAGCCTTCACATCGCCCCCACGGAGTCAGCTGGGGGCGGACTTGTGCAGCCTCGACACCACCCAGCCACACGTGCCCCACCGCAAAAGCGGCCGGCATACGAGGCCGAGCACCGGCAGAGACCACTGCCGGGCCCACCTCGGACCGAAAATGCCTGGAGTAAAAACAGATTTGCTCCCCACCGGGCGGTCTGACACAGGGCCTCCTCGGTGAATCGGGACACCAGACAGAAGCGTGCCTGATGAACCAGGCCTGCTTCTTGACTTTACAGGATCACCCGCCCACGTGGTACAGGAAATGACCTTTTCACGTCCAGACTTTGTTTGTAGCACGGTAAAAAAAAGTTGGTGACTTTGTTTTAGGCACGAATCATGTTTTTTCTGCTGTGAGTGACATAAAGTCAAATATGTCGTTACACATAAGCACGAATAAAGCTAAAAAAACAGCCCCTCTCTGTTTCTTAACTAAAAAAAAACAAAAAAACACAGTAACATCAGGAGCACGGTCCCCTCTGTTCTTCCAACCGATATAAAGGGCGAGGGCCATCATTCCCCCCTCCCTCGCAGCTCACGGGGTGTTAGCCTAATCAATAAACCCCAGCAGGGTGCTTCGGGTCTGTCTGCAACAGATAGTACCAGAGGCGCCTGCAAGCAGGCCCGTCAGTCCTCACAGAGACAGGTGAGGGGGGTCACGTGTTCCAGTCCCCGCTCCGTTGTAAACCACGTTGCCGGCAATACACAAATCAAACAAACCTGTGACACGTCCGCGCTCCAGGTGCGCTCCGACAGAATCTGACAACCCACCTTCCTGGCCACCTATTCAACGGATGCCAGTAAGTGACGGGGGGTCACGACGGAAGCCCACAGGCCAAAACCAGTATCACACGTTCACAAAGGCAGTTGTGATGAAACTGTAGCATGTGTAAACACTCAATGCAGAACAGAAATGGCACCAGGGCTAAATCAGACTCCTCTTCCCTTTAATCGAAGAGGACTGGACTTTCTGTCACCAACCAATCTAAAGTCTGCTCAACACAAAGGACCATCTCGAACAGCTCCACATACTCATGCTGAAACTGTCCCCTTATCCTCAGTGGGCGACACGCCATGCTCAAGCAGTGATCCTGCAGCGTGTGACCGCACTCGCTGTACTGACTCAGTTCTGCTCTTAAACGGCACCCTACCATCTGGTGAAACACAGCTTCCCGGAGGTTCGTCAGGCTCCAAGGCTCTGATGAGGCCGGAGACCAGTAAACCAGACCCAACCAGGAAATGGGCTAGAGTCAGAAGATCTGCTCGTATACAAAACTTGTACCCCCTCCGAACCATGACTCCCAACAAAAAGAGGAAAAACAGACATTCTGTTCCGCTTTTGTCCAATAATGACAGCAGATTGCCTCTGCCTCCAAACACTCTCGATCAGAGTAGTATGGCGGTACATCTGCAGGAAGGCCCTCTCCCTAATGTGGTTGGCCCTCAAGGGAACACAGAATTCAGGGCCCTTGAGGAAGAGCTGGTTCCACCACCTGCTCCTCTCCAGGGACCCTCCACGTCACCAGAAGGAACAGTCTCGCCACTTAGGCTGAGAACTATGGCAAATTTTAGCTTGGTGGCTGAGAGGAACAAACTGGTGCATTCAGGCTTGCCCGAGAATGTGGTAAATACCATTCAAAACGCCCGAGCTATGTCAACACAGTCTCTTTACGCCCGGAAATGGTGTATTTTTGAAGCTTGGTGTACGGAAAGAAATATTATTTCTTATTCATGTGACTTGGCCCAGCTCCTCACCTTTCTTCAGGACCTGCTGGAGAAAGGTCGTTCTTTCTCAACCATTAAGGTGTTTTTATCAGCAATTTCGGCCTGTCACGAGGGCTGGGGGAGCAGGACGCCTGGCGCGCACCCGCTCATAATAAGATTTATGAAGGGCGTGCTAAGGAAGAGACCCCCCAGCAAGATCTTGAACCCTGGTTGGGATCTTAGTCTGGTCTTGGGGGCTCTCTGTGATCCCTCATTCGAACCACTGAGCGACATTAAGATAGATTTATTATCTTATAAGACCGCTCTACTCCTGGCTCTTTGCTCGGCGAAACGTGTGGGTGACCTCCATGCTTTGTCCGTACACCCAATGTGTACCAGGTTTCCCCCTGATGGGTCAAAGGTCACCCTAAGGCCTAATCCTGCGCATATCCCCAAGGTCTTGACTTTGAACCCCAGAAGTTTGGACTTTGATCTCTCTTCTTTTCCACCTGCTCCTATCCTCAATCAGGAACAGAAAAGGCTGAAGGCACTCTGCCCCGTGAGAGCTTTAAGCGCTTACATGCAGAGAACAGCTGAATGGAGAAAAACAAATCAACTGTTTGTGTGCTTTGCTGCACCAGCTACAGGAAAGGCCCTATCAAAGCAGCGCCTCTCACACTGGGTGACTGAGGCCATAAAAAGGGCGTACAGTAGCAAAGGTCAACAGGTGCCCTCTGGAGTGCGCGCTCACTCCACTCGGGGCTTGGCCACCTCGTGGTCACTGTTCAAGGGTGTACCAGTTGCAGACATCTGTGCGGCTGCGA
Source organism: Garcialebias charrua (assembly GCA_038048925.1). Classification (NCBI taxonomy): domain Eukaryota; kingdom Metazoa; phylum Chordata; class Actinopteri; order Cyprinodontiformes; family Rivulidae; genus Garcialebias; species Garcialebias charrua. The sequence goes on along the minus strand of JBBPBX010003841.1, from coordinate 62,330 downwards.
ACTGGAGCTCAACAAACACGTTTGCAAAGCATTACAGTTTGGATGTTACTGCGTGTGATGTCACTCAGGCTGTCCTTTCTAACACACAGTAGAAAGCAGCCTTGAGATGCCTGCTGAATAAAGGCGGACGTTCACACTAGCATGCATTTTACTGAGCATTTTCAAGGGCGTGATTGAATTACGTTCCCATAGCATTTATGTTGCACCGAGTGACTGACTGATAAGGGAACTGAAAGTTATGCACCATAACTCATGTTCCCTGAAGGAAGGGAACGAGGTGCAACATACCTGGCCCTTTCAATGCTGAAAGCTCGGTGAAGTGCATTTTGGAGGACGATGGATGGGCGTCAGCGCCTTAAATACCCAGAGGGCGGGGTCTCTGGCGTGACGCTGACGCCCCTGCCGTAAAGGCGTGATTGTATTCCTTCAGGTAATCGTGCGGAGCAAAATTTCCCATAGCATTTATGTTGCACCTCGTTCCCTTCCTTCAGGGAACATGAGTTATGGTGCATAACTTTCAGATTTTCTGAGATTTCACTTTCATCATGACCACGCGGAGCAAGTTGAAATGCACCACAGAACTTGACACAGTCTATTATTTTTGAAAGAATGTGCCTGTTTTGTCAACCTCCTCATTGTGCTTACGGATCCCTTCCCTGTAGGCTTCATCAAGCTGAGATGCAATGTTTCCCAAACATGGCTAGTCGCAGTGAAAGTCATGTGGATCCCAGATTGTTCATGCTTCTTTGCTTTTTCTGAAAAATGTTTTAAATCAGTCATGCCTGTCTTAATCCATGCTGGGTCAGATCCTGATGTTTGGAAAAGGAGGTAGGGAAGGCAGAATAAAGCATTAGCCTCGCTACACGCATTTAGCCAACCTTCTTGTTAAACCAGGTCCTGGAAAAAGGCTAAGTGTACTGTCTCCCTCTGTCTCTGGACTGCTGATTCATTTTGATATTTGGCTGATCAGGTCCGAGCTGTTTCACCTCTAGCTTCTCCTGATTTGTTCTTCTCTCAAAAGGTGTTGTTTTCAGTGACTTCACTGAATTATTTAATTTCGCATGCTCCATTTTGTCTCTACGTCTGTTACACAGGTGGTAGTTTGGAAATAATCACTGACGGTGTGTAGAGATGAAAGGGTTGTGGACTTTATTCTGTAAACAAAGTAAGTAAGGCACATTAATGATGATGCCGTTAGCATTTTTCACATTTTTCCCCCTTTATAGATGGCCTCCCTTCTCACCTTACAACCATCCTCTCACACAGATTTTTTCCCCTTTATAGATGGCCTCCCTTCTCACCTTACAACCATCCTCTCACACCGATATGAATATATATATTGAATATATATATTTTATATA
>JBBPBX010003841.1:35850-57724 GCA_038048925.1 Garcialebias charrua | reverse complement strand
TTCCACGACCAGGACGAAAACCACATTGCTCCTCCTGAATCCGAGGTTCGACTATCCGACGGACCCTCCTCTCCAGAACCCCTGAATAGACCTTACCAGGGAGGCTTAAGAGTGTGATCCCCCTATAGTTGGAACACACCCTACGGTCCCCCTTTTTGAATAGGGGAACCACCACCCCAGTCTGCCAATCCAAGGGAACTGCCCCCGATGTCCACGCGATATTGCAGAGTCGCGTAAGCCAACACAACCCCACAACATCCAGAGCCCTAAGGAACTCAGGGCGAATCTCATCCACCCCCGGAGCCCTGCCACCGCAGAGCTTTTTAACCACCTCGGTGACCTCAGCACCAGAGATTGGAGAGCCCGACCCAAAGTCCCCAGGCTCCGCTTCCTCAGTGGAAGACGTGCCAGTAGGATTGAGGAGGTCTTCGAAGTATTCCGCCCACCGACTCACAACATCCCGAGTTGAGGTCAACAGCACGCCATCCCCACCATAAATGTCTAACAGCATTGATATTGCTAGTATCACTCAGCCCTCTGTGAATAGCAAACAACCATCAGGGTGCTAACGATCCATCGTCAGGCTGATGGTCCTCCTTGATCATGTGAGCAGCTGGTTTCGGCTGTCATCAGCAAACTGGTTGTGTAACACTGTGAGAGGGTGCTATTTATAAGACTGAGCTGAATACAGCTTCTCAGACTGAGGAAGTCTTTCGGACGAAAGACGAAACTTCTACAGTTTTTTTTTTGTTGCTTTGTTTTGTTTTGTATTTTGAATGTCCAGAGGACCAGACTTAGCTTTTTTAGAATGTTAATTAGGAATTCTTTTTTCATAAAAGTTCTATTTTTGTTCTGGTGAAAGAGCATTAAATACGTCATGCACACAAATGGTGTACTATATTTTTTTTCCTAACCCAATGAGAATTGATAAGGAATTGAATCAATAAATGATATTGATAAAGGAATTGGTATTGATAATTTCTTAACAATTCCCATCCCTAGCTGCGATAGCCCGCATGAGCTGTCAACAAGCCCACTAGGACTGCAGCGATAGCTCGCATGGGCTGTCAATAAGCCTACTATGACTGCTGTGATAGCCCGCATGGGCTGTCAATGAGCCCACAAGGACTGCTGCGATAGCTCGCATGGGCTGTCAATAAGCCCACTAGGACTGCTGCGATAGCCCACATGGGCTGTCAATAAGCCCACAAGCAGTGCTGGGCAGCGCTAATCCAAAAATTAGTTCCGCTATTTCTAAAGCACTAATTAATTTATTTAGGTCCACAATTTCAAAAGCACTAATGTCTTATGAAAATTAGGGGAAGCTAATTCTAAACCGCTAATTCTAAAATAAAACACCATCAGACAAGAAGCAAGTTTTAAGTTGTTTGTATTGTATAGACTTAGGAAGGTATTTATAATAATATTGTTTGTAATAATAATCATTTTCTTTGAGTATAACCAATAGACAGGAAGGTATTTATAATAATATTGTTTGTAATAATAATCATTTTCTTTGAGTATAACCAATAGACAGGAAGGTATTTATAATAATATTGTTTGTAATAATAATCATTTTCTTTGAGTATAACCAATAGACAAAAAATACACACAACAAAACAGACCCTGATTACACCCAAGAGTTCTTTTTTTTCTATTTTAAATCAGTTCTTGAATCCCGGATGATTAAAGGTCCATCAGTCAATAATCTGGTAGTTTGTAGTTCATGATCCAGGCCCAAGTAACAGAGAACGTTAACTAACGTTCTGGTATGGTTCTTACATGGTTCTGTTAGATCACAACGTTCTTAGAACGTTCTTTGAAGGTTTTGACTAACGTTTGAACAAACCTAGATATAACGTTCTAACCTAACGTTCTTAGAACGTTCTTTGAAGGTTTTGACTAACGTTTGAACAAACCTAGATATAACGTTCTAACCTAACGTTCTTAGAACGTTCAACAAACGTTCCCTTTGCCATCTGCCAGTTTCTTTACACAAAGTATTTTCACACTGGTTTATTTTTCTGTTTTAAACGTTTTGTCAGTTTTTTGAAACAGCTCGAGCTGTTTTTTTATATTGTGTATATATATATATATATATATATATATATATATATATATATATATATTGTTATTATTATTATTGAGCATGCATCAGGGTATTATTATTATCATCATTATTATTATCATTATTCAATTTTATTCTGCGTTACTCCAGGCGTACGTGAAACGTGAAGTTGTTTGCTTTCTGCCCTTTTTCTATTTGTGGTCTTCATGCGTTATGATTGGATTGGGGGTAGAACGTGATCATGTACGTCCCAACCAATCAACGCCACTCTTGCTTGTCAGGTTGCATGTGAACTTTGTCCTAACCAATCAACGCCACTCTTGTTTATCGAGGGAAGTAGCATGTGATCATATCCAACCAATCAACGCCTCTTGCGCTTCGTTCAAATGTAGCTATATCCTGATTCCTGTTCATCTGTTGGACAAGAAGCTGTTGTTGTGTCGGACTCAGCGCTCGTAAAACTTGCTTTTTATTAGACGTCGACTGGTCTGACTCTGGACGACGACTGGACATTCAGTTGGAAGTTGAAGGTAATCGGTTCTGTTTTCTTTATTTGCTAGCTGTTAGCTCTGTTCACTTGAATGAACAAAACCTGCTGTTGCTAAAAGCTAAGCTAACAACGAGCTAAAACGGGTGTTTATGCTGCTGAGGCAGATAATTTGAGGCAAGTAAAACACTGCAGGTTAGGTTATTCTAGCGTTTAAATAAGCCATATAATGTATGCTACGAGTTATTTTTTATTTTTTTGGCTTAGTTCCTGGATGGTTTTTCAAAGAGACAAGGCCCCGCATCCTCTCGATGTTTGCGTCGCATTAACACACATGCGCTCACTAGCCAGCAGAACAATAACCGCAGCCAGGCTGAAATACTAATTTACTTTAAATACGTATTTCAGCAACATACTGTTTTTGTAGCTGCTTAAACAAGAGGCTGAAGGAAGACCTCGTGAATGAGATATATCTCATTCACACAGTCTTGAGAGGTCTTGAGAGTCAATTACTTTCTGACAGTTTCATTAAAGATTTACTGGTACATGAGATATTTTACTAACAGACACACAGGCAGGCTAATATGAGTGCCAGACTTTGGTGGGGGTGGTGCTACATAGTTCATAGTAACACAGCAGAGGTGTTTGTCCCTTGTTGATGTGAATCTTTAGGATTGAATCCTCTTTATTTGTCTCCAAGTTGATGGAAGCATCAATGTCATCAGCATGAAAAATCTGTCAAGCACAAAGAAAGGTAGGCCTATCAGATTGTGATCACATAACTGGTTTGAAAGTGGCTGATAGGTAGTTATTTTAGATTTCTTGTAAACCTGTCTTAAAATGTAAGGGGTTCTGGACTTTGCAGGGGTCTGAAACCTGCGGCTCTGGAGCCACATGTGGCTCTTTGGTCCCTCAGCAGTGGCTCTTCCAAGCTTTGATCAAAAATAACTTTAAACTGAATTTTATTTGTTCTTATAACAACAAAAAGGGCTAGTTTTAGCAGTTTTTCCTGTCTTTTCCTTTGCAAATGTGTGAATACTAGAACTAATAGAAGGAGTAAAACATAAGTTAACTTTATTTATTCAAAGTAGGATATTTAATTTTTCCACAATTAAAATAATTTACCTAGACCTGCATAGTTCATTATTTTATTTTTTAATTGGGAAAGATCACATTATTTTTCCTTCTTTATGATAATCTGGTCTTTTTTAGTCTTAAAATGTAAAAATATCAACAAATCATTAGACATTTTCAGCTTTACAATGGCCAGAAAACTACCGGTCAGAAAATTGTCCTCTCACAAACTTAAAGTGGTCTGTGGTGATGTTTAATCATTATTTGGTTAACAAGATCCATGTGTTTTGCAGGTGCCTGTTGTGCCGGATGTAGAAGTCCCAAGGCGAAAGGTGAAGTCTCTACGGACTACCAGCTCAGCCTTGCTGGTTGGAGATCTACGGGAGAGAGTTATTGGCCAATTGAAGTTTGACTGGGAGGCAATCGGGGGCTCATAAAGATGTGGAGTCAAAGCCTTTGGCCAACACAAAGCTTGATACTTGGTGAGTGTATATAATGTAGGACAAAACTCTGCTCTCTCCTCACCATCCTACTACCTCCTGCAGCTCTTCTTCATCAATCACCTGTACATAGGGGTGTAACGATACACAAAACTCACGAGACGAGACGAGAAAATCACAGATCTCGCGAGAACGAGACGAGATTTTAACATTAGTTCAAGAAAACTTCAAAGATCGGTTTTATGCCGCAAAAAGGCTTTTATTCTGTTTTAACATGTATTACAAACCCAACTGATGTCTTCATTTTACTGATTGAATCTCCTTAGACCTTAGAACGTTCAACTTTGTTTAAAAAAATAGATATTCACGCAGGACTTTCCAAAACTGACTCTGCAGCCGTCACTCACCAGTGTTGCCAGATTGGGCGGTTCACCGCGATTTTCCTTCTGACTTTTGCGGGTAGAGATTGCTTTGGGTGGGTGGGACTCTATCTGGCAACACCGGTCACACCGGTGTTTACACGCGTGTCTTTACATTCGGGGCAGCGTCGGCAGCGCCGGGACCCTCCATCAATGTAGAGGCGTCTGCGGCACCCTCCATCAGTAGTTGGGGCGTCTTCTATAGCAACTTCATCCGGCGAAGCCATGCTGTCCGTGACGCTGACTTGCTAGGGGCTCTGCTAGCATTAGCATTAGCATCTCGCGAGACAACGTTACCTCTCAACGAGAGATATCGCGGGAGTTTAATATCGCGAGATCTCGTACAACGAGATCTCGTTACACCCCTACCTGTACATCAACACCTTGTGCCTAACAGTGAGTTGAACTTGTTTTCTGTCTGTTTTCTGTTTTTATTGCAGGTCATGACCCTGCTTTAACTTCACATGTTCATGTTTGTGTCTCTTTCAACAGACAAAACCTGTTGGCACCTGACGTCATGGGCAGACCTGTGTCCTCTGCTCTCTCCTCACCATCCTCCTGCAGCTCCTCTCCATCATCACCTGTGCGTCACCACCTTGTGCCTAACAGTGAGTTGAACTTGTTTTCTGTCTGTGTTTTCTGTTTTTATTGCAGGTCATGACCCTGCTTTAACTTCACATGTTCATGTTTGTGTCTCTTTCAACAGACAAAACCTGTTGGCACCTGACGTCATGGGCAGACCTGTGTCCTCTGCTCTCTCCTCACCATCCTCCTGCAGCTCCTCTCCATCATCACCTGTGCGTCACCACCTTGTGCCTAACAGTGAGTTGAACTTGTTTTCTGTCTGTGTTTTCTGTTTTTATTGCAGGTCATGACCCTGCTTTAACTTCACATGTTCATGTTTGTGTCTCTTTCAACAGACAAAACCTGTTGGCACCTGACGTCATGGGCAGACCTGTGTCCTCTGCTCTCTCCTCACCATCCTCCTGCAGCTCCTCTCCATCATCACGTGTGCGTCAACACCTTGTGCCTAACAGTGAGTTGAACTTGTTTTCTGTCTGTGTTTTCTGTTTTTATTGCAGGTCATGACCCTGCTTTAACTTCACATGTTCATGTTTGTGTCTCTTTCAACAGACAAAACCTGTTGGCACCTGACGTCATGGGCAGACCTGTGTCCTCTGCTCTCTCCTCACCATCCTCCTGCAGGTCCTCTCCATCATCACCTGTGCTTCAACACCTTGTGCCTAACCCTGTCATGTATCCACATCAATGACTGCTGCCAAAACAGGAAAACACACCTGACCTGATGGACAGACCTGCTCTCATCAAGACCACACACCTGACCTGAACTCACATCTGGACTCCCATGTACCCATCATTCAGTGTTTCCCCTACCATTATACAAGCGGGGTGCGCCACCCCGTCAACAGAACTGAGCACCCCGCCTACCAGACCAAACTTGACCCACCCACCCAGCACTGGCATTGCACTAAGCTAGCAGCACAAAATACAGGCTCTCTAGCTAAAAAGCTAAAGGGAGCGCTCACGTTGCCTCTCCCCTCGTGCTGAATGCCCCCTGCCCCTACAAGCTGCACTCAGACGTGTCCGTCCCCCGTCAACAAAAATCATGGATGAGATGAGCACTCCGCCATGGCAAGTTAACTAGGGGAAACACTGCATCATTCATGGTTGAATCATTGCTCAATGGCTAAGCTGTTCCATCTGATCCATGAGAACCACCTAATAAGCCTGTCTACCTCAACTTCAATCAAAGTAAGGGAATTTTCGATGCTTTTTTTGTGCTGCTTCTAGCTTTTTAAAGTTCCTGGACTGTACACTAAGGCACTGGTTTTTCATACATGATGGTTGCAACATGTTTCTGATGGATGTCAATTGCTCCTGATGATGTGATTTGATAATGATAGTTGAAAACTGTTTATGATGGATACCAATTGCTCCTGATGGTTGAGAAATGTTTATGATGGATCTGCTTTGCTAATGATGGTTGAGAACTGTTTCTGAAACAACACTGAAGTTGTTTATGTGTGAACACATGTTGGATCACCAGATTTCTCGCTCCATGTTTTAAAAGGAGGATTAGCTGAAAGTATTTTGTTAGATCACCAGATTTCACGCTCCATGTTTTAAAAAGGAGGATCTGAATGTATTTATGTAGGATCACCAGATTACTCGCCCCTGAAAGAGGGTTAGTTTTACTAGAACTTCATACTGAATATGTGACCCATCACATCATCAAACGGGGGTTAAAGTCAAATTTGGTCAAAATGACCTACAAGCAAACATATATATTACTGACTTTTAGAAATACATTTTCTTACTTAGATCATCCTGACAAATTCATCGTGTTGTCTTAATAATCAGGAAAATGGTTTGATATTTGGTGTGAAGATTTTATTTCAGATATTTAATTTAAACCATTTGATAAGTTATTCATTCATCTTATTTACTATCTAAATTTACGCAAACCACTTTGAAAAATAAACCCATTTGATGTGATGGGTCACAAATTTATTATTCAGCTTCTTTTGTTGGATTTGATTTAAGAATTGTGGACATTTTTAAATAAAACTTGAAAGATTTCATTTGTGCAATGGAGATTTATTTAGCCAACTTAAATTTCTCATTACAATGAGAGTATTGTACAGGTACTTGTATTTGAAAGCTAGAAATCATGGCAAAACACATATTTAATTTGATTTATGTTCAAGCTGGACTTTTAAGTTTAAAGAAAGGGACAATGTAGTTTGGAATAGTTCACATTTTTAGTTTGGAAAAAATAAACATTTGAGTTTTCTTTCTTATAACTGTTATAAGAAAGAAAACTCAAATGTTTATTTTTTCCAAACTAAAAATGTGAACTATTCCAAACTACATTGAACAATTCATTGAACATGAACAATCAAAATAGATTCAAAGTTATTTATTCATCTACTGAACAATGTTTTTAACCTCCCAGAGAGAACAATTGCAAACAAACAAAAGTACACTTGTGTTATAATATAACACAAGTGTACTTTTGTTTGTTTGCAATTGTTCTCTCTGGGAGGTTAAAAACATTGTTCAGTAGATGAATAAATAACTTTGAATCTATTTTGATTGTTCATAATTTGCACTAAAATGTATGAATCCATATTATTATAATAATAATAATAAAATTTATGGAATGTTCTAAGAAAGTTCTAGCAGAACGTTCTCACCTAACGTTCTGAGAACCACGAGAAAACTCCACACCAGAACGTTCTCAGAACGTTAGGAGGGAACGTTCCCGTAACCTAAAAATAACGTTCTCAGAACGTTCTCAGAACGTTCTCAGAACGTTCTCACCTAACGTTCTCAGAACGTTCTACCTAACGTTCTGAGAACCACGAGAAAACTCCACACCAGAACGTTCTCAGAACGTTAGGAGGGAACGTTCCCGTAACCTAAAAATAACGTTCTCAGAATGTTCTCAGAACGTTCTTCTGTTACTTGGGGGGTAATATGTCCAGAAAAAAACAAATAGTTTGGTGCAATTTAAGTCCTACCGCACAGCTGTGGTGGTCCGGTAGCTTGCCATCCTGGGTGGGAACAGGGGGTGAAAAAAACCCTGACCTAAACAAGGTCATAAACAAAACAAAAATTAGCATTACTTTATACACAGGACTAAACTGTTATCAAAATTTCTATAGGCAGTCAACAGATTTAATGAAAAGTAACTAAAATGATCCTAAAAGGATGAAATTACAAAAATCAAAGGATTTATTTAATACTTTACGTACATATATTCTATTCGGCCAGGAAATTAACAAATGAGAATGATCTTTTACCATTTTTAAATCTCAAATACACGGGCGTGTCGCCACGGCATTTCTACATAAAACGAACCCAAATACATAAAACAAACTCACTGTCGCGTGGTGGACACAGAACACACAATAAAATCCTCCGGCCGCATTAATTTGGCTTGAAACAGCGGGGTTCTCTGCGGATTTATGAAGACACCGAGCACAAACAGCTAGCCACTACGTTAGCATCCAAGTTCACCTCTGACCCAGAAGATGTCAAGATGGAAGAGTCCATTTTCAGCAGGGGGATACAGAAATCGACCGGTTTTTGTATTGCGTTTTAATGATTTGTTTTCATCATAACTATAATTATTTTTATGTTAAATGTACATTAACAAGCCGGGGCCCCTGCTGATAGGGATCCCGAAGCAACGGCATCATTTGCCTACATGGTAGATCCGAGTCTGTTCTCGCTCTGCTCCCTCCCCCTCCAACCCTCCCTCCCCCTCCAACCCTCCCTCCTCTCTGCTCGACTGCTCCCTCACCAAGGGGGGAAAAGGTAACAAAACAAGCAGCCGTATACGGAGCCAGCATAAGAGCATGTCCATCCATCCATCCATTTTCTTCCGCTTATCCGGGGTCGGGTCGCGGGGGTAGCAGCCTAAGTAGGGAGGCCCAGACTTCCCTCTCCCCAGCCACTTGGAGCAGCTCCTCTGGGGGAATCCCAAGGCGTTCCCAGGCCAGCCGAGAAACATAGTCCCTCCAGCGTATCCTGGGTCTTCCTCTGGGTCTCCTCCCGGTGGGACATGCCCGGAACACCTCACCAGGGAGGCGTCCAGGAGGCATCCTAACCAGATGCCCGAGCCACCTCAACTGGCTCCTCTCGATGTGGAGAAGCAGCGGCTCTACTCCGAGTCCCTCCCGGATGACTGAGCTTCTCACCCTATCTCTAAGGGAGAGTCCAGCCACCCTGCGGAGAAAACTCATTTCAGCCGCTTGTATCCGAGATCTTGTTCTTTCGGTCATAACCCAAAGCTCATGACCATAGATGAGGGTGGGAACGTAGATCGATCGGTAAATTGAGAGCTTTGCCTTTTGACTCAGCTCTCTCTTCACCACGACAGACCGGTACAGCGCCCGCTTCACTGCGGACGCTGCACCTATCCGCCTATCGATCTCACGCTCCAGTTTTCCCTCATTCGTGAACAAGATCCCGAGATACTTAAACTCCTCCACTTGGGTAAGGACCTCCTCCCCGACCCGGAGAGGGCACGCTACCCTTTTCCGGCTCAAGACCATGGCCTCGGATTTGGAGGAACTGATCCTCATCCCGGCCGCATCACATTCAGCTGCAAACCGCTCCAGCGAAAGCTGTAGATCACGAGCTGATGAAGCCAATAGGACCACATCATCTGCAAAAAACAGAGAAGCGATTCTAAGGCCACCAAAACGGATCCTCTCAACACCTTGGCTGCGCCTAGAAATTCTGTCCATAAAAGTTATAAACAGAATCGGTGACAAAGGGCAACCTTGGCGGAGTCCAACTCTCACCGGAAACGAGCCTGACTTACTGCCGGCAATGCGGACCAAGCTCTGACACCGGTCGTACAGGGACCTAACAGCCCATATCAATGGGCCTGGTACCCCATACTCCCGGAGTACCCGCCACAGAACCCCCCGAGGGACGCGGTCGAATGCCTTTTCCAAGTCTACAAAGCACATGTAAACTGGTTGGGCAAACTCCCACGCACCCTCCAGGACCCTGTTGAGGGTGTAGAGCTGGTCTAGTGTTCCACGACCAGGACGAAAACCACACTGCTCCTCCTGAATCCGAGGTTCGACTATCCGACGGACCCTCCTCTCCAGAACCCCTGAATAGACCTTACCAGGGAGGCTTAAGAGTGTGATCCCTCTATAGTTGGAACACACCCTACGGTCCCCCTTTTTGAATAGGGGAACCACCACCCCAGTCTGCCAATCCAAGGGAACTGCCCCCGATGTCCACGCGATATTGCAGAGTCGCGTAAGCCAACACAACCCCACAACATCCAGAGCCCTAAGGAACTCAGGACGAATCTCATCCACCCCCGGAGCCTTGCCACCGCGGAGCTTTTTAACCACCTCGGCGACCTCAGCACCAGAGATTGGAGAGCCCGACCCAAAGTCCCCAGGCTCCGCTTCCTCAGTGGAAGACGTGCCAGTAGGATTGAGGAGGTCTTCGAAGTATTCCGCCCACCGACTCACAACATCCCGAGTTGAGGTCAACAGCACGCCATCCCCACCATAAATGGTGTTGGTCGCGTACCGCTTTCCCCCCCTGAGACGCCGGATGGTGGACCAGAATCGCCTCGAAGCCGTACGGAAGTCATTCTCCATGGCCTCTCCGAACTCCTCCCACGCCCGAGTTTTTGCCTCAGCAACCACCCGAGCCGCATGCCGCTTGGACTGCCGGCATAAGAGCATGTAAATAAGTTTATTGGTTTTTACTGATAGATAATTAGTTATTAGCGGTACTGCATTTTAAATAAAAATAAAATTTTAAATAAAAATAGCACAAATCCGCTTATGAATTATAAAAGTTAGTCAAACCACAAAAACGCTGACAAAAAGTTTAGGTCCACTGTAAGCGGATTAGCGCTTTAGCGCTCTCTAGCGTTCATATGCCCACCTTTGCCCACAAGGACTGCTGCGATAGCCTGCATGGGCTGTCAATAAGCCCACTAGGACTGCTGCGATAGCCTTAAGGGCTACTAGGAGAGAGAAAGAAGGAGGGAGAAGGGGACAATCCCAGTAGGGCTACCGAGATAGCCCGTATGGGCCGCAAAAGAAAGAAAAGGGGAAGGGAAGAGGAATAGCCCACTATGGCTGCCGGGGTAGTGTTGCGAATTCAAAAGGTTGAAGGAAGCTCTGAAAAGAATGTGCAAGTTTATGCAGGTTTATTGTACATAATAAGAATAAACCTTACAGCAACAACAGACCTCTCACCGAGCACAAGTCCACACACACATCTTCAAAGGCAGGGCCACGGTTATAAAAACCCCGGATGTCGTCACCGCCTCCTGGAACCTGGAACCGCCTTGGACTGCTTCAGGACCGCCCTGGAACCACCTACACTACCACGTGACCCTCCTTTCTGTCAACAAACTATCAGCTTCAATGTAAACATCAAATGTTGGGTCTGTTGAATTGTGCAGGCGTGTAACTGTTCCCTAGTGAAAACAAAGCCCGAGAGAAAAACGTTCTGCCTAGTGTCACATTTCACATTATAAGGCAGAATTAAGTGAATACAAATAATGGAACATAATGGGTGTAATGTAATACTGATAGAAATATATTTCAATTCCCCTTTTGACATGACAAACATCATGTCAACAAAATCCTATATGTTCTATGTGAGAATGCAATTAAAAACTGGACACACATTGGAAATCTCTAACATTCCCACCCACAGCAATATTACATCTAAGTTACCCACCCAGAATATAAAACCCTCATATAAAATAATCATCAATACTAAATGGTAATAAAAACCAAACAGAATAAGATCAGAACAAACAAACAAAAAAACAGACAAAAACAAAGAATAAAACAAATGTAACAAACAAATAGAAACAAGACAAAACAAACAAAAACAATGAACAAGAATAAAACAGACAAAAACAAAGAAGACAAAAATAGATGCAAAGACCAACAAATAAAAATAAAAACAAGAAAGAACCGGGCGGACTGTCCCTCCTATCAACAAACACGCCTCTACAGGGTATATGCAGGAATAATGAAGTTAAATTCAATACCTTTAAAAAGGCGTTCAATAAAAAACAACTGGACTTTAATTTGACTTTATAAATCCAATACTTTCTCAAAAAACCTTAAATTTCCCAAAAATTGATTTATCAACTCTTAACAAACTTCAAAACATTGCATATACTCTGCTCCATTTCTGGTATGTGTTAACCTTAGCAAAGAACTGGTGTCAGGCCTCTTCATCTTCTTCATCATAGACACCTGTGAGGAGAAAAGCCCTACACTACTCTGTTAACTAATCCGATATCTGAGAAAAGCTCAACTACTCTTATTCAGAGATGTCTGTGATAAGGGCTAAGACCACAATCAAAAAATTAACACTAAATCTATGATTAATCTGATCCGAACAGAAAACACAAAAATCCTTCCATAACCTGTCAAACTCAATTATCTTATTCACATCCATTTCCTATATATATATATATATTATTATTATTCTCTGTACCAGAATGTTCTACCACAAACATTTCCTATCAGTAAAATTCACCGCTAGGCTACTCTGATACTTCTTAACAAGGTGCAGCTAAAATGTATCCTCTAAAACATTTCTAATTATCGTTCAAATCTAAGAATCAAAATTGATAAAACTAAATTATATCTATAGAAAAGTAGTGAAAACCCTGTACACCTTTCTCAAAAATCTATCAATACACAAAAATCTATCAACACAAAACTATTGTACTGCACATTCACCAGGCACAAACATATATATAGTCACATTAATCTGTCTGAAACATTCACATTCTGTCTGACTCATTCATCTCAACAACCTTCAAAACTTTCTGGACCTCCTGGATCAAACTCACAGTCATTCTTCACAGGCATAAGAATAACCGTATGTATCCTTTCGACATATGGTGTAAACAACAATTGAGAGGTTTCAACAAATAATTGGGCAGCACGGTGGCACAACTGGTAGAGCTGCTGCCTCTCAGCGAGAAGGTTGCCGGTTCAAATCCCGGTCCGGGGCCTTTCTGGGTGGAGTTTGCATGTTCTCCCCGTGCATGCGTGGGTTTCCTCCGGGTACTCCGGTTTCCTCCCACAGACCAAAAAACATGCTTGTTAGGCTGATTGGTGACTCTAAATTGACCCTAGGTGTGAGTGTGAGAGTGGATGGTTGTTTGGTGTGAGTGAGACAGGTCCCTCTTGTAAATGAGTCCCCGTGACTCAACGAGGCTAGCCTGTATAAATAAAGGTTGAATGAATGAATGAAAATAATGAGAAAATCTTGGCATATATTAGTGATTAGTTGGTTAGTTTGTTATTCAATGTGATTAGTTCTGCTCTGCTGTATATTCCACCTGTTAACCTATAGGGAAAAAAATGGTGCAGGGAAATAGATTTTCCCTTCATTGGTTACACTGCAACATTAAGCATTCATTCAACATTAATTAATCTGCTGAAAAGGGGAGGAATGTAAAACCAGTTATGGTAAGGTTTCTCTGCTTGTCCATCACAGCTGTGGAAACATGTGATTGTAAAGTGCATTTCCCCTTTTCAGATATAAATTATTCACAATCTTATTTTTCGTTTTCCTTCACGATCATCAGAAGTCCAGATTTGACCTGTAAATGAAAAAATAAGAAAAAGTCAGCACTAAATCTGTATAAATTACCCCAAACATTCAGATCAAGAGGTGGGTTCAACAGAATCTTGTTGAGCAACTACTATCCAACAACCTGTTTTTAGGCACTTATTAAAATGATCTTTTATAACTTTATCAAATGTATAATTGTTTCCAGCTCTCATCACTGTATGAAGAGTTAAAACGTTGATCTAATTAGTTATTTGAAATGGTGTGTTTAACTATACAGTATGTTCCTTATTTCCCATCCCCTTTTTGAAACAGGAGGCAATCAAAAAACATCCTGTTACAAAGAAAATAATGGAATGCTCATAACACAAACGTCATCTGTACTGCAGGTGGAAATACCACCAGAAAGAAAAAATAAAAACTCAAAACATCCAAACCCAACTACCTAGCATCAGACTTAATACTTCAACCATAAGACACATCACCCCATTTGACACATGTCACACCACCACTACATCCTATGTCAACTCCTCCTTCAACACAACCTCTAC
This sequence comes from Garcialebias charrua, assembly GCA_038048925.1. Taxonomy (NCBI): domain Eukaryota; kingdom Metazoa; phylum Chordata; class Actinopteri; order Cyprinodontiformes; family Rivulidae; genus Garcialebias; species Garcialebias charrua. The sequence goes on along the minus strand of JBBPBX010003841.1, from coordinate 43,562 downwards.
TCCATCTCCTCCGCTATCCACACCATAGTAAGAGAGTTTGAACCCTGCTCCAACACCGTGAGCCTTGCTGCCCTTCCACTCGGTCTCCAGGACAAAGAAAACATTTACCTTCCTTCTCTGCATCATGCCAGCAAACTCTCTACCTATGCCTGTCAAAAGGTGAGGAAAAAGAAAAGAAAAAGAAAAACACACATCCAAAAAGGAACGCAACAGGTGCCCATACCGAACATGATGGAGAAAATAGAACCAAACTGTACTGCTCTAACGCGAGTACATGAAGGATAAAACAAAAATGTGTATGGTAATCCAACAATCCATGAGAAGTGTGGCTGTGCAGGTCACGTGTCAGTGAGATCAGTTCTGTGTGTCATAATGAAAAGCGTGTACATGTGTGTGTGTGAGATTTTACCATAGCAAAGATAGTATTGATCATTAAACTGAAGTTATGAATCACCACCTGAAGATCACATGGTCAGCTGACACATCAGCCAGGCTGCAAAGTTTGGTAGTGACGTTTCCCAGCTTGACTATCACTTGTCATGAGTTCTCCAGCCCCAACCTGGAGATGTGAAGAGTTCAGCAGTGGGTGCAGACCATAGTTCATAGACTTGAGTTGAAACTGGTGCAAAAATGTAAAACTCCATGTAACAGTTCAGGTATGAGTCATGACAGCTTGCGGCTTTAGCTGAACATGATGCATTTCGGAGTTCAGTGCATATCAGTCCAGTGCAGGTGGTGTCAGCGTGCAGCTCAGTCGAACACAACGCATTTTGGCAGTTCAGTGCAGTCCAGTGCAGGTGCCAACAGGAGTTGTTAGCAAAACCTAGCTTCAATGACAGCACAAAATGTGATCTGTCCAAGAATGGCGTTCAAAACTAGAGAGTCATGATGCAACTACTCCATGCTATGGTTGAGGGAACCTAGGTGTATGCAAACGAGTGTACTGAGCAATGCGAATGTTGTAGGGTGAGGAATAAAATTGTAAATTGAGAGCTGCATATCTGTGTATAAGTGAAATCCACCACCAAGTAGAAATAATTAACTGCTAACCAAACGTCGTCATGGAACACCTGCAGCAGTCACTGATTAGATGCCAAGCTGAAATCCTCAGAAAACACCCAAATAAAGTCACCCCCTGCAGTATGTCAGCTGTGTGAAGACTCCCTTCCAGACTCTGTCGAGCAGGTCAGAAGGCCAAGGCAGAACGATCCTGCAGAACAAACAAGCGGCAGTCCTCCAAGAAGAAAAGAAATACACATATAAAAAACAAATAAATAAAATAAAACAAACCACCAAAGTACTCCAAACCACCATTACACAGGCCTTGTTCATATGTCATTAAACATGACCTGCACCCCACCAGGCTGAAGTGATGAGAACTGGAAACGTAACAATTAATGGCGTGAAATTAACCCTGCATGTACTGTAAATGTTTAAACAACACAAAAAGCCACCTACAGCAGGAAAGACAGCATTTGCCAACATGTTCATGTGAACCTCACCTATAAAAAACTGAAATGTGCCTTTAACACTGAGAGTGAAAAGCACATATCTGCAAAAAATACAGTACTACATTGTGAGGACAACGATTACAGTATATTGTCCAACCGACTGCCACAGAGAGGTCAGCGTGTTTAAAACAAAAGTCACAGCAACAGAAAATAAAAACAAACCGTGTAATAACCCAACTGTTAACTGGCAATTAACTAACTACTTTACTCTGGAGTTTTCTCCAAAGCAGCACTGAAGTAACCACACTAATAAACAGTAACTCTTACAGTCCCAGCCTGAGCTGATTAAGCTGTAAAACTCCCCGTTATCAGCCGAAACCCTTGAGCCGGACCACTAGCAGGTCCAGAACCAGGGAGACAACTCAGTGAGATTTATGGATGAAAAAAGGCATTTGTGCCCGTGAAGGCAGATTCACAGGCGCGTATGGGGGGGTTGAGGGAGGAGGGGAGGAGATGTCTCCTTCCCGGTACCTCTTTCCCTTCGTGTCAGGCACCAACAGGAAAGTGTTATCTTGTTAGAAGCCATAAATCTGAGTTCGAGCCAGCAGCTTGCATCTGCGAAACTGCTCTGTGCATGGCTGCTCAGAGCAGGTTTCTGTCTCCCTGGCTTTTACACTCACAAATGCAATAAATGAGAATAAAAATAAAAATCTGTCCCTGTTGCCTCTGTTTGCGTGTATGCAGCACTTTCCGGAGTACAGGTCACAAGTGTCTAAGAGAAAGGAAAAAAAAGAAATAAATAAACAAAAGAAAGTAAAAAATAAATGAAAATAGAAAAAAAAAGTTTGCGACCTATACACCGGAAAATACGGCAATCAACTTTAACTGGGAAGGGGAGGGAAAGATGTGACTCTACAGCGAACACAGTCCCGGTTGTGAACTTAAATCACATGCATGGCAACCTGTGACCCCGGAGCGCCTGGGGCACTCTTCACAGCGAGAACGTGTGCTGGATAAAAGCCCTGTGACTCGACGGCGAGCAAAAGTCCCGGAGTTCACAAGCAGCCTCAGCCCCACAATCTCCCGGAGTCCAAAAAAAATAAAAAAATAAAAAGAAAGTGTCTCCTAGCCAACAGGCCGGAGCTCATAAAAGGGGGATGTGGGGGAAAGGCAAACTTAAGGTACCCATAAATTTCCCTGCGCGTGTGTGGAACTTATGTGCTTTGACTTTACTTACATGTACAAGAACCCGCAAAAAATGCACATTCAAATGAAATACCAACAGTAGTTCACGTTTTTTACTTTTAGCTGCTAACATTATAAACCATTGGCCCACCTGGAGACAAACAGCCCTCAGTCAACAAATAATTTAGTGTGTCCAAACGCAGACGTTTTGTGTAAGAGGAGTTCTGCTCACCTCTGTGAAGCACCGGTTGTTGACTGCGCGCGTGCTCGTCCCTGTCGGTGGGGGGAAACCCTCCAAATCGTCTCCCTTCACAACCTCCAACGTCGGTGGTCACCAAATTGTTGCGAATTCAAAAGGTTGAAGGAAGCTCTGAAACGAATGTGCAAGTTTATGCAGGTTTATTGTACATAATAAGAATAAACCTTACAGCAACAACAGACCTCTCACCGAGCACAAGTCCACACACATCTTCAAAGGCAGGGCCACGGTTATAAAAACCCCGGATGTCGTCACCGCCTCCTGGAACCTGGAACCGCCTTGGACTGCTTCAGGACCGCCCTGGAACCACCTACACTACCACGTGACCCTCCTTTCTGTCAACAAACTATCAGCTTCAATGTAAACATCAAATGTTGGGTCTGTTGAATTGTGCAGGCGTGTAACTGTTCCCTAGTGAAAACAAAGCCCGAGAGAAAAACGTTCTGCCTTGTGTCACATTTCACATTATAAGGCAGAATTAAGTGAATACAAATAATGCAACATAATGGGTGTAATGTAATACTGATAGAAATATATTTCAGTAGCCCGCATGAGCTGCCATCAAGCCCCTAGGGCTGCTGTGATAGCCCGCATGGGCTGTCATTAAGCCCACTGGGGCTGTCGTGATAGAAGGGGAATGCCCTCTAGGGCTGCCGGGATAGCCGTAAGGGCTGCCAAAAGAGAGAAAGAAGGGGGGGAGAAGGGGGGCAAGCCCATTAGGGTTGCCGGGATAGCCCATAAGGGCTGCCAAATGAGAGAAGAACTTTCAAGTCCACAAAAGTCGATCCATGAAGTAGCGAGAGACTACTTTAGTCTTAATACATTACTATTTCAGTCGATTGTAACTGATCCAGTTTTTGAGTTTCATGCTAAATGAAGAGGTTTTATAAAAGTTTTTTTTTTTACATTTTGTATGCTGAAATAAATCATATCCCTTAGATTTCTTCATCTTGGCCTTTACTGACCTTTTGAAATTTTTTGTGACATTTTAGATTAAAATGTTTATTACATTTATTTTTTTCATTTGATCAAAGTTGAATGATGACAAAATTATTTTTTGTCCTAAACAGTGGTGATTTTAGTCTCTTTTTGGGTGTTCTCACCTCATCACCAGACGAGGAGCACCTCAAAGTGACCGTAGCAGAAGTGAGAGGTAGTCTCAGAAGGATCAACCCTCATAAAGCTACGGGTCCAGACAACATCCCAGGGAAAGTTCTGAAGGAATGTGCGGACCAGCTCTGTGAGGTGCTGGCTGACGTCTTCACCACCTCACTTTCACTGGAGTCAGTTCCCACCTGCCTGAAGACTGCCACCATCATCCCAGTCCCAAAAAGCTCCACAGTGACTGGTCTGAATGACTATAGACCGGTGGCTCTCACCCCGATAGTCGCTAAATGTTTTGAGAAACTGGTCATGTCCCACATCAAGACAACCGTCAACATCAGCGAGGACCCTCATCAATATGCATACCGCGAGAACCGATCAACAGAGGACGCCATCTCCTCTGTGGTCCACACTGCTCTCACCCACCTGGATCAGAAGGACTCATACGTGCGTCTGCTCTTTGTGGACTTCACATCTGCTTTCAACACCATGATCCCCCAAACTCTGATAGACAAACTATCCACACTTGGACTAAGCCCCTCCATCTGTAACTGGGTACTAGACTTCTTAACAAACAGACCACAGTCCGTGAAGATCCACAACTTCTCCTCCTCCACCATCACCCTCAGCACTGGCTCTCCTCAAGGATGTGTGCTGAGCCCTCTTCTGTTCACTCTGCTCACATATGATTGTACAGCCACACATCCAGGCTGTCATATTGTTAAGTTTGCAGATGATACAGCTGTGGTGGGATGCATCACAGATAATGATGAATCCAGCTACAGACAGGAGGTGGAACATCTGGAGAGCTGGTGCAAAGAGAACAACCTTCACATGAATGTGAAGAAGACGAAGGAGATGATTGTGGACTTCAGAAGGAACAAACACACCCACACCCCACTGTATATAGGTGGATCTGCGGTGGAGGTGGTCTCCAGCTACAAGTACCTGGGTGTACACTTGAATGATAACCTCAGCTGGAGCAATAACACCACCAGCCTGATCAAGAAAGGACATCAAAGACTCTACTTCCTCAGACGGCTGAGACGAGCTGGTCTGAGAAGCTCAGTCCTCACCTCGTTCTACAGGTGTGCAGTGGAGAGCGTCCTGTGCTCCAGCATCAACGTGTGGCATGGAGGCTGCACAGTTGCAGAGAGGAAAGCTCTACAGAGAGTGGTGAAGGCTGCACAGAAGTCTGTGGGAGTCAGTCTCCCCACCATCACAGACATTTACACCTCCAGATGCAGAAAAAGAGCCACCTGCATCATGAAAGACCTCACTCACCCAGCACACTCACTCTTTGCACCACTCCCCTCGGGACGGAGGTTGAGGAGCATCAAATGTAGAACCACTAGACTGAGGAACAGCTTCTACCCTGAGGCTGTCAGACTCATGAATAAATAAATAATAAGAATAAACACTGCAAAATGTCACATCATGTTGATACTGATCTGTTTCTTGTTGCTGCGTTCATCTGTGACCATCTGCTCATAATGACTCATGTTCGTGCTGCTGTTTATAATGATGTTTTTCTACTACATTAGGGCTTAGTGTATTACTAGCTGATGTCTCTCTTAGTTAATCCTAGATGTTATTATTGTTTTTCTCTTGCATTTGTTGTTGGATGTAACTGGGACCCTGTGTACATAATCTCGTTTTCAACACATGTACTACATGCGGTGAAAATGACAATAAATTCTCTCTGACTCTGACTCTGACTCAAGCACCCCTAAATTTTAACTCGGCACCCTGGGGGAAAAAAACGTTTTAAAAGAAACTCAGTTCTCAAACCTTAGATCAGTGGTTCTTAACCTTTTTTGAGCTATCGAACACTCCAGTTTCATATGCCCACTCACCGAACCCCTCTTTTTTATATATAAATTTTATATATTAAAAAAGAGGGGTTCGAAAAAAAAAATCATATTTTATATTATAAAATGTGATTTTTTTCCCCCCAAAATTCTACAACATCACCTTGCTCGGTTCGTCATTTCCATAACGGTAGTTTTTTTTTTAAAGCCTTCAGGCTTTCTTCTGCTTGCATGATGTTGACACCACCACCCTGCATCTGCTGATTGACATGATTGAGAGCTGCAAATATATCAGCCATGTAAGCTAAAATCACAATGAAATCAGGATTTTTTTATTTTTATTTTTCCATTTATAGATGGCCTCCCTTCACACCTTATAGCCATCCTTTCACTCCAATATGTATTTTTTTTTTAATAGAGAGAAAGAAAGAAAAGAGAAAGTGAGACAACAAAACAACAATTGTCCACAGAAAGAGCACAAGGCAAACACACCAAACCTCCGTCCACAATCCTGCAAAGCACATGACAGAACACAACAACGAAACATACAAGCATAAAGACTGATAATATTCATGACCTTGCAATAGATTTCTATAAATACACATACCCATACCTACAAATATATATACAATATACATACATATATATTTATATTCATTTATATACCCATCTACATACATCTACTATACATCCCTGTATCCATTTGTGTGTGGTTGTGAGCATGCATAAGTGAATAAGGTTCCTCCAATAGAACATTTAGTAGCGACTGTGAAGCATCAGAGACCCGTCCCCCCAAAGCCCGAGACAGACGAAGGGGCGATCAAAGCCCAAGACCCCAGGAAGGACCCCGAGCCCAGAGTCCCCAGGACCACCCGAACAGGACGAGCCACTCGTCCACTCCCCAGATCCGACCAAGTGGAAGAACCGGACGAACCCCACCAGGGACCACACACAATGACCCCCCGGGGTCAACAGCGACAATACACAGGCCCCCGCCGGAGCCCGCTGCACCGACGTAGCCCCAGGGCCGGTCACCGAGGCTCGGGCACCGGGGACGCCCATCCCTCAGGTCCAGACCTGACAGGACCAGAGGACCCGAGCCCCACCAGGCAGCCACCAGGCCGAGCTGACAAACGCCCAAGCGCCCAGCCCCAGATAGTGAGGGCCCCAAGCACGCCCGTAGGCAGAGGAACACCCACCAGGGGGCCACGTGGCAGGAGCGCGACACTGGGTAGCCTCAGAAGTATCAGAGAGGGGGCAGTCCAAGTCCCAGCCTGACACTTAAACATTCATACACAGACACACTCATTCAGACCCACCCTCATCCTCACCCTCAGTCACAGAAAGACAAACAATAACGACACGCTCCATTCATAATCCCGATGCACACTCTATACCCCCTAGGTCCAAGACATGTACCTGCTCCCTACATGGGGCAGCCCACATCCAAACCCAGGAGGTAGACCCATTCATTCTGGGGTGGAGAGCAGCAGACGTCCAAGATCCGGCACACCCCGCGCCCTGCCGACAGGACAGGACAGGACACCCGAGTCCAAGCAGCCCCAGGGGTTCGATCGAACCCAGGTTAAGAACCAGTACCTTAGATTCACCAAAAATATTGAATACATTTTTGAATAAAAATGCAATGTATGATGACTCTCAAACGGGCCTGTAAAATTATGATTTTATTTTTGTAGGAGTTAAATCTTCAATTCAGTTTATTTAAATAGCACCAATTCACAACAAAGTTGTCTCAGTGCACTGGACAGAAACATTCACATACATAAAAAAGCCAATTTGTAAAATTCTCTATCTAAGGAAGGGAAACACCACCTGTCAATCAATCAAGTGGGCTTGTCAGCAATTGACCAATCGGTGATCTCAATTTGCACTGACAGTAAC